>SZWC01005515.1:88193-110651 GCA_023375785.1 Penium margaritaceum
TGACACTTGTGTTTGTGTCCCTAGCCAACCCCTTGTTGTTCTCACCACCACCTGTGTGTGCTAGTGAGTTAGCTAGCTGGCTTGTGTTGCCACGCTAGCGACAGCAGTGCTAGGAGCTGTCTGTCATGGTATCAGAGCAGCGAGCCAGTACTCGCATAGCTGCGCAGCAGAGACGCAGCAGCCGAAGAAGTCGTGAGCAACCGCAGCCGTTGCCTTGAGGAGCAGCAGCAGCAGTGCCCACGGTCTCGGCGGGAGGTCCTGGGAGGGCCCACCACCACTTCGACCGTTTTTTTATAAATCCGCGGTCAATCCACGGTCGTTCCGCGGTCAGTTCGCGGTCGTTTCGCGGTCGTTCCACGGTGCTCCGCAGTGACAAAGCCTCCGCGGTGGGCGCGGCAACCGTGCGACCGCGTCGGAACACGCGTCGAGTGCCGCGTAGGCACTTGGCGTTCCGCATCCATCACCTCGCGGTGACGTTGCCAGTCCAGATCCGCGGTGTTACTCGGATCCGCGCAGCTCCGTCGCAGCACCTCCGCGGCCATTCCGGAAACATCGGCGCTGCTCGCCGCAGCTCCGCAGTCGCAGGTCCGCGGCACACCCGCCGATTCCAGAACGAGATCGTTCCGCGGCGGGTGCGGAACGTGTCGACCGCGGAACCCCAGCAGCCCGCCGTATTCTACACCGGCGCGACCGCGGTGACCGCGGTCATCGACGTTGAACCGCGGTAAAACCGCGGTCATCCGCGGTAATCCGCGGTAATCCGCGGCAATCCGCGGTGAGCTTCCGCGGTGAGGTTCACCGCGGAAGGGATCCGCGGAGCCGTTCCGCGGAGGAGTTCCGCGGGGTGGAGTTTCCGCGGAGGGGAGATTCTACGGAGACGCTCCACGGAGGAGTTCTGCGGAGGGGAAAACAGGGGAGGAAACCGGTCGCCATGCCGAAGTTAACCTCATCCAGTATGGCCGCCGATGCAGCAGCCGAGGGCAGCGCCGTCAGCGGTCAACGTCGACCACCGCCATCATCACCACAGCGGCAGCAGCAGCAACAGCAGCAGCAGCTACCACTACAGCAGCAGCAGCCACTGCAGCAGCCGCAGCAGCAGCAGCCGCCGCCATAACACCAGCAGCCGCCGCTACAGCAGCAGCAGCAGCGGCCGCCAAGCCCGACGACATTGGCGCGCCAAGTGCGCGCGCTGGCGGACCTACAGGCGGAGAGCCGCGATACCTTGACGAGGCAGGTTGCCGAACTCCAGGATATGGTCAGGAGCTTACTGCCCCAGCAGCAACAGCAGCATCCGTCGACTGACCCGAGAGAGGACCACCTTGCCCACGGTGGTAATGCTGATGAAGTCGCAGAGAACCTCTCCGACTGTGGCGATGAGGGCGAGGAAGAGGTGCTCCGAGCATGCCTCATCCGCCTGGAGGCGCGTCGCAGAGCGCGTGAGGCCAATGCAGCCCTCCAGGGCACCAGCTCCAGCGCCAATGCTGACTCGAGCTCATCTCGACGCCCGTTGAGCTTTGAGGAGCTGGCTCTGTGGGCCTGCCTGGGTAAGGGGATTGCCTCCTCGATGCCTGGCCCCGCAGTGGCTTCGACCGTTGCCGTGCTGACGGTCAAGCCACCCAAGTGGTTTGAGTCAGACCCGCCCGTCTTTCGGACTGGGAACGACTTCAAGTCCTGGGAGCCACGCTTTCGCATGTGGGCCATGAGCGAGGGAGTGCTCCCCTACTACCCCGCACCATATCAGGAGGCTGACCCTGCTCAGACACACATGGCAGTCCGAGCAGCTTCTGGCCTGATGAAGGCCGCGCCGGACTTCACCAAGGACTTCAGTCGGTTCCTTGGCAATTCGCTGACCGACTCAGGAGCCGACCCTTGCGCGGCGTGGGTACTGGCCGTCACTCTGTTTGAGGGCGCCACCTTGGCTTTGACGTCCCCGCGCCTCGCCGACTTCAACTCCCTCTGCCAGACTGCTCAGGAGTCTGCAGCCGACTACTGGCGCCGGGCAATCCAGCTGTACGAGGATCTTGGGGACGACGCCCCCGCGCAATACTCCGCCCTCCAGATTATCCTCTACGGCATCCACCCCGACTACGCGCGTGTCTTCAGCAACTTTGACCAGACGCTGCTTCGCGACATGGCGAGCGACGGGACCCTGCTCCGCTGGGCCACCCTCCACTTTCTGGATGTTGCAGGCATGGATGCCGCGAACCGCGCTCGTCGTAGCACCGCTTTAGCTGCAGTTGCCGCCGCGTCTCCCTCCCCGTCGTCTACAGCAACGACGGCTCCAGCTCAGGGGAAGAAGGGCCGCAAAGCGTCAGGTGGTGGTTCCAGCGGCGGGACTTGCAGCGGCACCAGCACTAGCAGTGTCAGCCGCAGCAGCAGCGGCGGCAGCAACAGCAGTGGCGGGAGCAGCAGCAGCGGCGACGGCGGCAGCAGTAGCAGCGGCTCTAGCAGCACGACGGGACGCCGGCTCGTGTGCTTCAACTGCGGTGGTGACCATCGCTATCCCGACTGCACCCGCCTGACAGGACGCCCACTGGATTGGACCAAGGTCACCCGTGGACTACAACAGGCGCACGAGGCGTGCATGCGCCAGACGTCCGGTGCTACCGCCCGCTCGGCCGCCACTACCGCAGCCGTCCCAGAGGAGTCCGCTGCCACAGCAAGCTCCTCCGCGGATCCTCGCGACAAGGCGCTCGCCGAACGCGACAGGACGATCGCCGAGCTGCACCAGCTCCTCGCCTTGCGCTCATCTCAGGGAGGTGCGAGTGAGTTGACTGAGTCGAGGGGTCCTACTGCCTGTGGACTGTCTGTTTTGTTGCGTGATGATGCCTGTGGTGGTCCCCATGCCCAGACGTGTGCGCGTGACAGACCCGATGACGTATCTTGGTTGCATGCGTCTCATGTACGTTCCGTTGCTCGTCTTGCCGCGTCGCCTGCCGAGCGACCTGCTGCCGCACCTTGTTGCGTCGCCGAGTGCCACGTTGCCCCTTGTACACGGGTCACAGATGCCACATGGGTCGTGGACTCTGGTGCCACCCATCACATGACGTGTCATCGTGACGCCTTTGTCGTCTTGCATCCCGGTGGCGTTGTTTGCTCTGTTCGCACTGCAGCTGGCCATGAGGTCCCTGTCCAGGGTGTTGGGGTTGTGCAGTTCACCGGGCCAGCTGGTCCCGTATACATCTCCGACGTCCTCTTTGTCCCTGATCTGGAACTCAGCCTGCAGTCTGTCTGTGCTTGCACCAAGATGGGCCTCGGTGTCACGCACACGGATGCAGATGCTCGCATCTTTGTGCGCGACACCGAGGAGACCTTCCTCAGTGGGACGGTTGTCAATGATCTGTATCACATTGATGGGTCTTCTGCGAGGGCACCCCCCTTGCCTCCCTCTTCCGCTGCCCGTGTTTTCGTCGTTGGTGCTTTCTCCCCCAAGCACCACCGCCTCCTGCATTGCCGTCTTTGTCATGTGCACCTGGGGGCTGTCGATAGGCTGATCCGCACTCGACCTGCTCTCGGTCTTGATGCCGCGTCCTTCGAGGCGCCGCCCACGACCGACTGTCTGGCCTGTGCTGAGGGGAAAATGCAACGGTTTACTTATCCTGCGCCTGTCTCCAGGGCTCGTCGGCCCCTCGAGCTTGTCCACTCTGACCTCATGGGTCTGGTCCCTGTCGAGTTTCAGGAGGACCGCGGTCGTTACGTCCTGACGTTGACTGATGACTTCACGCGCATGTGTTGGGTCTACAGCTTGCGTCAGAAGAGCGATGCAGCCATTGCAGTCCGCACTTGGCTGGTCATGGCCGAACGCCAGTCTCCCCATCGCCTTTAGACGTTCCGCTCGGACTGTGGCGACGAGTACCTCGGTGACATGGCACGCTCCTTCACCGAGCTCGGTGTCTTCCACAACATCTCTGCTCCCGCCACCCCCCAGCAGAACGGTGTCTCTGAGAGCTAGAACCGCACCATGGAGGATGCGGTTCGCGCCATGCGCGCCGACAGCGCCATGCCTGAGGCCTTTGCCTTTGAAGGCATGGCATACATGACCTGGGTCTGGAACCGCATTCCCCACGGTCCTCTCCCAGGTCACCGCACGCCCTACGAATTGTGGTATGGGCGTCGCGCGGACCTGCGCCTGGCCCTTGTCTGGGGCTCCCTTGCCTGCGTCTGGTTCACGCCGGAGCAGCAGGGGAGTAAGCTCTCTCCGCGGGGCCGCCTCTGCGCCTTCGTTGGCATCGCCCCGCGGTCAAAGGCCTGGCGGTTCTGGGACCCTGAGCGCCGCCGCATCGTGGAGTCTCGTGATGCACTCTTCTTTGAGCATCTCGCCTTCCGCGACCTTGCTCACATCCACGCTGTGCGTGCTGCTCATGCCCTTGGGTGTTCTGGTCCCCGTCGTGTGGGGGAGGCTCCTGGCCCGGTTGGCACAGTGCCCCCGTCAAGTGCGGTCACTCCGTCGCCGGCACCCCCGGGGCTTTCCCCAGCGGTTGTGCCTACCGACACCCCCAGCCCCGCTCCGTCTGTGGCTCGCTCCTCTGCCCCCGACTCTCCGCTCTCGCCCGTGTCCGAGTCTGCGTCCGGGTCCTCTTCCGCGTCTGAGACCGAGTCTGATCCTGCGTCTGCTTCCGCATCTGAGGCTCAGTCTGACCCTGCGTCCGCATCCGTGTTTGGCGCTGAGCCATCCCTGTCTCCGGCCATACATGTGCCTGCGTCTGTCGTGGGCCTGTCCCCAGCTGTTGATGCCACGCCAGGCTCGACTGGCACGCCTGCTGTGCAGACCACACCGTCATGTGAGTCATCAGTGCCCTCTACTCCTGCCCCTTCGGACCCTTACACACGGGCACCCAGCGGACGTCTCCGCCCGTGCCCCACGCACAGCGTTGTCAACGGTGATCCGGGCACAAAGGCCCTCGGCCTGAGTGCGCACGGCCTTGTTGAGGTTCACCCTGGCTGTTCCACTGGTGCGGCACTACTTGCTCATGAGCGCAGTCTTACTCGTGACGCCGCTGAGTCCATGGTGACGGCCGACCCTCCCTCTGCAGCATATGCCCTGGCTACACGGAGTGCACCAGTGCTGGCTCCCGATCCCACCAGTCTGCCCGAGGCCTTGTCGGCCCATGACACTGAGCAGTGGCGCACTGCCTGCCAGGCTGAGCTAGATGCCATCCGCGAGCACGGCGTCTTTGAGCTGGTGGACTTGCCAAAGAACCGCAAGGCCATCAAGGCCAAGTGGGTTCTACGCAAGAAGCTTAAGCCAGACGGCACTGTGGAGCGCTACAAAGCGCGCCTGACAGCAAAGGGCTTCTCTCAGGTCCCTGGTGTGGACTACACCNCGACCCTCCCTCTGCAGCATATGCCCTGGCTACACGGAGTGCACCAGTGCTGGCTCCCGATCCCACCAGTCTGCCTGAGGCCTTGTCGGCCCATGACGCTGAGCAGTGGCGCACTGCCTGCCAGGCTGAGCTTGATGCCATCCGCGAGCACGGCGTCTTTGAGCTGGTGGACTTGCCAAAGAACCGCAAGGCCATCAAGGCCAAGTGGGTTCTACGCAAGAAGCTTAAGCCAGACGGCACTGTGGAGCGCTACAAAGCGCGCCTGACAGCAAAGGGCTTCTCTCAGGTCCCTGGTGTGGACTACACCAAAACCTTTGCCCCTGTTGAGCGGATGACGACCACACTCACGCTGCTGAGCCAGGTGGCAGAGCACGACTGGGAACTCCATCAGATGGATGTCAACAACGCCTTCCTAAACGGGGATCTTGAGGAGGAGATCTACATGGTCCAGCCACCTGGCTTTGAGGATGGTAGCGGTCGCGTGTACCGGTTGCGTAAGGCCTTATATGGCCTGAAGCAGTCACCGCGCTGCTGGAACCAGGAGATCACCAGTACGCTGAGACGCGCTGGGTACGTTCAGAGTGATGCTGACCCATCCCTGTTCATCTCACAGTCCCCAGCACCGCTCGCTGCCATCCTCGTCTACGTGGACGATATTCTGATCGCCTCGCCCGACCTGGGAGCAGTGAATGCTGCCAAAGCCGTTCTCTCCTCGGCCTACAAGATGAAGGATCTTGGTGAGGCCTCTGTCTTTTTGGGGATGGAGATTGTGCGCGACCGTGCTCGTCGCACACTCCGTGTCCATCAAGGACGCTACGCAGAGACCGTGGGGGAGCGCTTTGCCGACCTCCTCGTGGCCGTCCGCACGGCCTCCACGCCCATGACCCCTGAGGGGCAGGCCGCCCTGAAGGTCGATGACCCAGCTGACCTGGGGGAGCCAGTTGATGTGACCCTGTACCTACGAGTCATCGGCTCGCTCATGTACTTGGCCACCACAACACAGCCCGACATTGCCTTCACTGTCAACCTACTCGCCCAATTCTCGTAAGCTCCGCGCCAGCGAACACTGGAGGTTGCAGTCCGGTGTGTGCGGTACATTTGGTCCACCGCACGCTTCGGCCTGTGCTTTCGCGAGCAGGTGTCCGTTGTGCTCAATGGGTGCACATACAGCGACTGGGCGTGGAGTCCAGATGGCAAAAGCCACACCGGCTAAATCTTCCTCATTGGAGGCACTGCAGTGTCCTGGCGAAGTGGGAAGCAGGGCTGCATCGCACGCAGTGCTGCTGAGGCAGAGTATGTTACCCTAGGCGCCGGTGCAGCGAAATGTGTCTGGCTTGTCTGTTTGTTGCATGAACTGCGTCAGTTCATTCCCCCCGTGGTTCTCCAGTGTGACAACATGAGCGCGGAGGCCATCGCCAAGAACTCAGGTGTGTCCCATGCACGCATGAAGCACATCAATGTCGAGCATCACTTCGTGCGTGACCTGGTTGATCGAGGTGAGATCCGAGTCATCCACGTGAGCACTGACAGGCAGTGCACTGATTTTCTGACCAAGGCTCTGGGTCGTTCGAAGTTTCATGCGGCCACTCGTTCTGTTGGACTCTGCCCCACCCCTGTTGCAGGTTGATTCCTCATGTGCCACCCTGTATGTGCTGTGCCTACTGCTTGCAGCGGCTGTGCGTTTCATGCTCTGTACAACATCAATGTCTGCATGTGCATGGACGTGTTTCGCCCTCCGGTCATGGGGGAGTGTTGTTGTGTGTGTCGTATACAGCTTACGGTGACCCCTCGGCTCATGTCCATTCACGTGCAGATCCCTGAGACTGGCGACGGTGGCAGAAGGCTGGCAGCCTGAGGCGACGGGCGCCCAGAAGACTTCCATATCTTGTAGACTCGCGTTGAGTCACAGCACGTAGGCGTGCAGCCTATCANTCAGTGTCTGCATGTGCATGGACGTGTTTCGCCCTCCGGTCATGGGGGAGTGTTGTTGTGTGTGTCGTATACAGCTTACGGTGACCCCTCGGCTCATGTCCATTCACGTGCAGATCCCTGAGACTGGCGACGGTGGCAGAAGGCTGGCAGCCTGAGGCGACGGGCGCCCAGAAGACTTCCATATCTTGTAGACTCGCGTTGAGTCACAGCACGTAGGCGTGCAGCCTATCATGATGTAGATCTCGTTGACGTGGCCGTTCTGGTTCAAACGTCTCATCGTTCTGACGTGTCTACAGGGAGTTGTGACCAAAACTGTGTTTTTGCCACTGTTTTGTCCTGCTAGAAAAACAGCGCCGTTGTGCGCCGTGTGTGTGTGTGTGCATCCACTAGGTCCGTGGCACTACTTAGGTTAGCCAGACCTCAGTTGTTATCTCTCTCTGCATATTTCAACTTTTGCAGCTTCTGACACTTGTGTTTGTGTCCCTAGCCAACCTCTTGCTGTTCTCACCACCACCTGTGTGTGCTAGTGAGTTAACTAGCTGGCTTGTGTTGCCACGCTAGCGACAGCAGTGCTAGGAGCTGTCTGTCAAACATACCCACAGCTCGTCGATCCTGGTCACTCGGGAACCATTTACCTCCCACTCGTGGACTCGTGGCAGTCTTGCCTCTTAAGTCCGTGGGCTCGTGGCAGTCTTGCCTCGTCTCACCCAAACTTTCTCGCAGCCGATCACTCTCGCCTGTCACATATCTCCACCACAGTCTCAGCTTGCACTCGCACCACTCTTCGGTCGTCCACACCCGCAAGCGGTTCTGCGTGCATCTCTCCTTGCACCACACTCAGAGCCCACAACAGTTTGCAGCACACCACTAGTGGGCCAATCCTCCCCTCTGTGGAGGCACACACCTGTTGCGGCGGTCTTCATTTGCTCTGGTTCCCCTCTTGCGGACTGGGAGTCTCCCGCCGTCCTCACTCTCAAGTGGCACTCTTATCACTCTGACCTTCGCTCACTGCAGTTAAAGCATCTTGCTCCAGCTGCCCTCGCTGTCTTGCGATACCCTGCTACCCCACGGCTCACCACACCCGTACATGTTCGGTGCCCAGCATCAAGGGGACAGGTGTACATCTCGGTTGCTCAAGTAGCCAAAGCAGCAGCCATCTCTCGACGGCCCTCCAAACGAGGAGCTTGATTCCTCTCGTACAACAGCCCACTATGCTAACGACTGGTGGATGGATCCTCGCCCTCCCACGCCGCATAACGACGATGCACCTTTGTGGTTTCGCATGGTTGACAGCTCGTACTGGCGCGAGGAACTAGCAGAAGTAGATGCGAGGGAAGCAGCTGAGCGGGAAGAAGCAGTAAATCGACAAGTGTTCATAGCGAACGACCTACCTCCATCACCGACCCGCTCATCAAGTATGCAACCTACTGAGGATCCGCACTCATCCAACACTGCATCTGCATCCAGCCTCGCATCTCCTCCGTCTCCCACAACAGCGGCATCAGCTAGGCCGCCGCCACCCCCAGAGGTCCCTGGGGCGGTCCTCGTCCTTCCAGTTCATACTGACTCCATCGTTTTGGCAGGTGCCATTCTTGATGCAGACGCAGGTGCAGCAACCATGTTTGCCGCCACTGCCCGCGCGTATAGGGCCCCCACTCAGACAGTGGTGGGCTGTGCAGCTGAAGCCTACGCGCACACCGTAGCCTCTCTTACGCTGCTTGCAGCAGGAGCTGCTAACATTACTACCCAGGTGACTGCAGCAGCAGCCTCTTTTGCCACTGCCGCATCGTTTGTCGCCGACTCTACAGCAGCAGCTGTTGGTTTGATCCGTGCCACCACCGCAGCAGCAGTCCTGACCCCCATAGGTGCTTAGCGGGACCTGACACCACACATCACCACACATCAAGTTCATCCCCTCGAGCATAATGATGGCAGATTTCCTGACCAGGCCGCTGGCATCACATCACTTTCAGCAGCTGAGGGCACAATGTGGACGTGTGATTTTTACTCTTGCAAAGTGGGAGAATGATGGATATGATGATGGATGGGTGCCAAAAAATAGACCAAAATGGGTTGCTTGATAAACATCGCCAGGCACTACAGATACATAGAGGATATTTTCTTGGTTCTGTAACTATTTACTGAACTTGATTTGGAGTCCTTTTGAGGGAGATATGGATTTTCAAGATTTGGTGGCAGTGTGTCCAGTTCAAGTGACGGCTCCTGCCTTACCAACACCAATGACGGCCAGAATTATTGGGAAGGGAGGATTGGAGTGGCCTTCAAGGTGGAAAGGCGGAAGGAGGACCTTTAGGAAGCTTCAAGGAAGGCTCCTGTTAAGGTTGTTGGTTGTGCACATGACAGGGATGGTAATTCTCTTGTGTGAGTGTGACTGCCGCTCATCCCGCTAGGCTATGAGTGTGTTAGCAGGTAAACTTTGATAGGGTGGTTGTACCAGCTCCGTGCACCAAATGGAGTGTAATTAGGCTTGTTCGAAAGCTTGGCTGATGTAATTTCTCATCCATGAGTCAAGCTAGCCATTCGCGCTCTCTACAAAACCTCACATGCTTCCGTATGTTTTGCTCTGCGACCCACAACTCATCTCTCACATACAATTGGTCCTGCGTACCTGCTCTTGGTGAGCCTGATCACCTCCCCGAGGGCTGCATATGTTTCTATCATACCCAAACATAATAAGTTTAAGGACAGGATGTCCAACACTTTTCACACTGCACACTTTACACAAAGGTGGTTTTCTTTAATGATGATATGTCCACTTTACTTTTACTTGATTATGCTCTCTTGATTTTTGGGGAAGTGGAAATTCGGGTGCTGCTTTATGGTCCCCACTAGCACAAACTCTCAGCTTCTTAGTCAATTTGACATTGGCACCTGAGCAAGAGACCCGTGTAATCTTACATTTCTTAACCGGCATGGGTGGCGCCAACAATGTGCAATGTACACAGTAAGTATTCTGACTTATCGTTGCGCTGGGATGGGAGTAGAGATACTCGGATCTTCATGGGCGGAATTGATAGTGTGCCAATTTTGTTTGACAAGGAAGCCTCAACAAAGGGGTGATATCATGTAAACAAAGATATGGGTAGATATTGGCCTTGACCACTAGTGTTCTGTGTGTTTGGATGCCCTGTACACATGCTTTAGACCGCAACAAATGGAAATTGATGATGAATGTTAATGCACATTCATTGATAGGTTTGGAATCATGTTCTAGTACTTTCTTTTTACAGTTTCAAAAAGCATTCACTCAATTTCAAATGAAAAAAAATGAATACATGTCCTCAATGTTGAAGGAAAAAAACGTGAGGTTTGGATCAGGAAAGTTCATGGATACCCATGGAAAATCCACTAACCGGTGGAGGAAGGGAATAATGCCAACATATGATGTCACATGTAAGGGAGAATTTCCCTAGCTGGCAGCATTCCCGGGCCGATGAGTCATTGAGGTCTTCAACATAGTCCTCATAGTCAACGTTCTCATTGACATCGTAAAAAGGGTCACCATATTTGTCTGTGTCTACTTCCAAGAAACGTGAGTATTCAGACAAATCCTCTTTCTATCGATATTCAACCAACAATGACAGCACAAAAGGCTCTCCAAGCAATCACACAGCCTGATCCATGGAGAAACGGATGTGGATTCCACACAAATGTTGGAAAAGGAAGGTGGTCCATGTATAACGAAGAGCTATCATTTATTGTGAAGAAATCCGCAATTTGTATCCACATAATTTGGACTTGGTGGAAAACCTTTCCCACGAAAATGGTTGATGTGCCCATTTTCCAATGTCACAAGCAACACGTCTAGGAAACGACTAATTTGCTAATAGCCTACGTTGAGAATCTCCATCTTTTGGGCCAAGTGGGCTTTGATCCTCCCCTTTTGTAGAATTTGGTATGTAGCTCTTAGTCCCCCATAGAGTGGGCCACATGTAGTCTGACTTGGAAGTTTCTAGAATTGATCACCTAAACAGACAAAGGAATGATGATGATCAAAACGAAACTTAATACATGAGCATGTAGCATTGATGGAAATGGAATTGAAGAAACACAGTTAAATACAATAGCATTTAAAACTCATCGTTCAAATGTATGTGTCATTATCTACTCCATCGGGCTCATTGTCGAATTCTGCATTGATGTCCACAACGTGTTGTACTGCTACAGCATGTTGGAACTTTTTCTCATGCCTTCTCCACTCATGCTCCTACCTTGATTCACTGTACCCATCCTCTTCCACCTCTTCTTCATCTGATTCAGGTATCATGTACCTCTCGGGGTTGGTAAACTTCCTCCTCTCCTGAGTCATAGGTGAGTTGAGTCACCCTCTAGATCGTACAGAGAGCATGTCCTTGCAACAACACAAGCTGCAGCAAAGCTAGCACCAGTTGTGGCGGGAGCTGCACCTGCTGCATGAGCAGATGCAGCACCTGCTGTTGCTGATGGCCTTACCCAGCCCCAACTGAGCCAAGCACACTTCTTCCCAAAACTACGATTGCACCTGCACCTACATTTTCTCCAAACCTGCCTTTGTTCTGATCTTGCTCCCCCCCATCCCGTTAAAATTGCTCCAACTCTTCCGGCCCCTGCATCTGTTGTTTTCCAGCTTGCTATAAGTGCTCCAGTTCTTCCCTACCTCCTCTGGCACCATCTTCTGCTACCCCATGTGTACCAGAATCCTCTGCTTAGGCCACACTTGTCGCACACTCTTCTCCTCCAGTCCCATTTGTACCAGCCCCCTCAGCCTCTCCCCCCTGTTTCCCACCTGCTCCACCCTCTAGTCCTGCCCCAGCTACTCCATCACGTGCTCTTGTGCCTTTTTCAGAGGCACTCCTTGCTCTTGCACTACATGTGCCTGCACCACTTATCGTAGACATGCAAAGGAAGCATCCAACTGCAGTATACACTTCTAGCATTGTCCGTGTACTGTACGCATCACAGTAGCACATTGGCAGCTACAGTAGTGGTTATACCCACCGCGAGAGGGTTTTGGAAACTTTGTCTTCGTATGGCCTTTCATACCATACTGTAGACACATGTAATTCTTCTTATGTCAGTCTTCTTGCTCCCACCTTACGCTCTTGGGCCGGCCGCGGCCATACTTGAATCCCATCTACGTCCATACTTTGTGTTTTGGGTGTTGGAGATGGATTGGGTTCACACCGGGTATGGGGTTGCTTTACATACACTAGTATGCCATATGGGTGTGTCCCACATCCACCAACGGCTTTGGGCTCTCCCCTTTGCAATCATGAAGGCGCACACATGCACACATGGCTATCTCCATTCCTTTCGTGCACCACAAGTATGCGTTCTCTCTTGCATGTTCACTTAGTGTGGGCGGTTGCTCGGGCTTGTGACTCAGGCAGAGTGTGGGTCCTCGTGTTCCACGTTTAGTCTGTGATGTTCACCGACGGATTGAGCATCCAATTTTCTGGCATTGATGCAAAATACCCCTTAAATTATAGTTCGAGTGTACATTGGTCTAAAAGCAAACTTTGAACCCAAGTACAGAGCCACAAAAAAGTAAAATGTGAACAAATTGCAAGCCTTGAGGATGCGGGTGCTCAATGACTCTACAGTGTTGGAAGTCATGTGTCCGCCAAGTCCAAGAGAATAGTATGGCCTGTCCCACTACTCCCTTGGTGACCCATCCTCCCCGTTAGTACCAAGAAGCATATCAACAGCATGGGTGCTCACATGCCACAGTTGCTCCTTGCTCCTCTGCCATTCTGCCTCGGTCAATACTTTTGCCAAGCACCAAAACTAGTAGCTAGCCTATTTTCCATGCTTTTGCCTTATGTTCTATCGTATGCCATAATCACAGTAGCTATGAAGGGTACTTACGACCTTCTCTGCCATGGCATTGAGTAGTCCTTTGTCCTGTCACAGTCTTCTAGGGCTCAATCACCAGATGTACATTTGTTACTCAATCCGATGGATTCTTCACCAACATTCAAATCGTGGCCGACTCCCCAAGCCGCCATGTACACCCCACTTTTGGAAGCCTATATCTCCCTCATTGCTTCTCTAATTATAGTGAAACATCTTCCACTAGATTGAAAAACTTTTCAGCTTTCAAGCACTTGAATCCAATCTGGATTTGGAGTAACTTTCAGGCACACAGAGTAAAATGTGATGATTTTTCCCCTCCAGCGGATTTTCAACACCTCCCGGCGCCACCTTGGGCATGCTAAGGGTAAACAATACAACATTATCCCCCTTTCACCTTCAATTCCCACTGCTCCAGCTTTCCCCCACTCATCTTCCACTGAGAAGGTACTCCAGCCTCTAACCCTTCACAACTGGTCTATTGGTTGCACTCTGGTCAAGCAACCCGTAAGCATGTGGCATGTGCTGCGGTGCTGTAGCACCACCTATCCCTTATCCACCATGTCCCATGTACAATGGTAATTCCCGTCATTGTGCTTTGTCCTCCTCTGATGTGTTGGGTTGTTGGTCAGGGAGATAGTGCCGGTGTTGTCCTCCTGCACCATCATTGGCCCTTGCTATGCACACCAAGGTCCCCCAACAACCTGCAAAGCCACACCCCTTCCCTGACCGCCTTGGCCAACGCGATGTACATTAACCCTTCAATGGAGGTGGCAACGTGGTCTTGCTTTCTGCTGCACCATGAAACCATTATACCAGTGAGGAAGAACACATAGCCCGATGTGGAATTCTACTTTTCCACATAGCCAGCATAGTCTGCATCAGTGTAGCATAATAGATGCAAAGGGTCGAACCGCCCTTTTTGATCAAACTTCAGGCACACATGCTGCGTCACCTGCAAGTGGTAAAGGATACGCTTGACCGCCTTCCAGTGTGGTGGCCTTGGATCGGCCACATACCTGCTCACTTGGCCCACGGCATACGCCAATTCTAGTTGAGTTGCTACCATGGCGTGCATGAGGCTACCCACCGCCAATTGGCAGGGTACCCCTGCCATATCCTCTCGCTCTTCTTCTTTTTGCAGTGCCATTGTCGCACTCAGTTCACTGGTTGTGGAGACTGGACTACCAACCAATTTTAAGTCCTCCATGCCATACTGCTTTAGCACCTTAGCCATGTTTTTTGCCTGCCTTCGCTCAAGTGTGGGTACCCTCCGGTTTTGCACGATGCTCAACCTGAGGAAATACTCTAGCTCCCCCATGTCCAACATCTGGAATCTGTTGCTCAGCTGCTCTTTCACCCACTGTAGGCTTGCCAGGTCTGTCGAGCACAAAATCAGGTCATCTACATAGATTACAACGATCTGATGGAGCTGTTTTTTGTGCCGCAAGTACATGCTGTAATCCTACTCTCAACCGTTGTTACTACGTAACACTCTGGCCTTCCAGTCAGCCTGCCTCTCCACCGCAGCAACATACTCCTTCAGTCAATAGAGGACCTCACCTTTCCACTTCATGACAAACATGTAGAGTTCTCTTTTTCAGTTATCTACAAAGGTGACAAAGTAACGTAGGCTGCTTTTTGACGCCATCTTGAGTGATTTGCACACGTCCTTGTGCATAATCACTAGAAGGTTCAAGGCACGATTCACGTTCTTGTTGATCATTTTTCACTGTGCCTTATCCAAAACACAAGGCTCTCATTTTTGGTGCTTTGTTGCATCTGTTGCATCTTCGGCACCATCGATGACAACGCCGCGTACCAGTTTGCACGTCGGCATCTCCTTCGCGATTGTGGGTGAGGAATTCCCTAGTCAGCGGTACCAAAACTCAAGATCAGCTCCCCCTCCTTAGGCCAGGTTGACGGTGTGTTCCTCCTAGTCTGATGAATCTGTCACCTTGGGGATAACCTTTGTTCCCACAATGTAGAGGCTTCCCTCACACTTAGCCCCCAGAATGGTCTCACCGCCACCGTCCTTCTGCATGACTGCACCCCGTCTCCTAAAAAGTACCTCGTACCCCTTATCGGTTGAGCGGCTGACACTTAGAATATCAGCCAAGCCAGGTACGTGCTGTACATCCTTGATGATGCGTTGCACCCGTTTCCCACCAACAACCACCTCCATGTCCAGGTCTCCTAAGCTAGCTGACAGTTTGATCTTTTGTTTGCGACCACCATGGACTTGGTGGACTTGGTGTATTTGATGAATGAAACCCTCACAAATTGCATGTGCTCCTCTGTTCGGGATTCAACTCATTGTGGGAGAGATTTCTTGAGGTAATGGTGTCATTCAGAAGGGTCTTCTTGCCTTTGGAGTCCTTGCTATTGGCCTTTGCTTCATCAGTGCACTCACAAGCCTTGTGGCCCTTCTTGTCGCAGTTGCGACACACACCCCTCTTGACGCCCTTCTTGTCACCACCATGTCCGCCATCTTCTTTGCCCCCGCCTCCATCACCACATGTTCTGGCGATGAGGGAGGATGATAAAGACGAGGACTCCACGTCGCTCTGTGACCATGCCTTGTTGTGGATGCACTCGACAACCGTGCCATAGGTGAGGATGTCCTCTGTCCATCCTCCCAAGATAGTGATGATAGGGCTCAACCTGTCAAGAAGGGCGATGAGGTGGGCCATCGCTTGCAGCTGCGTATCGATCTTCTAACCCACATAACTGTATTGTGAGATGAGCAACTTGATCTACTACATGGCGGAGATGACATCCTCTCCCTGTTTCATTGTCACCATTAGGAGTCGCTTCATCGATTTTGTTCACGAGGGAATTGGATTGATGGATGAAAAAGAGTTTTTGCCAAGCTTTGGCTGCCAGATTGCAGCCTTGGAAGTAGTACTTGTACGACTCAACCTTCACGGACACCAACAACACGAGAGCCTCTGTATTCTTCTTTACAAATGCCTCGTTCTGTGCTTCTGTTGCTCTTGATTTGCCAAGGACTTTCATTTCCTTCATGATCTCCACCAGCCCCATACGCACACGGTGGAGCTTGAAGTGCCACTTCCATAGCCTGAATTCTGGACCACATCTATTCTTCTTGATAGGTTATGTCTCCTGCACCATATCTGCATTCTTCCACCCTGGGACCTGTGATCGATATGAGAGTGCCACAAAGTGACAAAAATAGGTTGTTCGATAAAAATCATCTGGTATAACATTTGCATAGATGATGTTTTACAGGATCCAACGCAATTTACGGAACTTGATTCGGAGTCCGTTTGAGTAAGATATGGATTTCCAAAGTTTGGAGATCATGGGTCGGGTTCAAGTGACGACCTGAACACTTTGAGCTCAAAAGGCAGCAGGATTATTGGCCAGGACGGCTGAGACCGGCCTTCAAGGAGAAAAGGCGGCTGGAAGACATCCAAGAGAATTCAAGGAAGGTGCAGACAATGATTGTTGGTCGTCCAAGTGGTGTGAGACATGATTCTCTTGTGTGACAAGGTGACTACCGCTCATCCCGCTAGGCTAGGAGAGTGTGCTAGAGGGTAGACTTGGACAGAGTGTATCTCAGTGCTCCCTAGGCCAAATGAGGCATAAAAGGGCCTTTTAAAAAGCTATGATAATGCACTTTCTCACCCAAGAGTCGATTTAGACATTCACATTCTCTGAAAACCTACAATTGCTTCCGTAGTTTCTATCTGTGCAACTTGCAACTCCCTCTAACAAACAATCGGTCCTGCCTAGGCGGCTCTTAGTGAGCCTGATCACCTCCCTGAGGGCTGCTCCAGTTTCCATCAGTAGTAGCAGAGCTAGAACAAGGCTTTGTCTCTTCCTTGTCGCATTCCTTGCACCATGTTGTGTGAGAGATTCGTTTTGGTGGCTGAACGTTGTACTACCATGACGACATCCGCTTCTGTGGTAGCCGGCATCAACATCGCCAAGTTCGAAGGTAAGAACTTCTTCAACTGGAGCAACAACATGAAGATGCTACTGATGGAGAAAGTTCTCTGGAGCCAGGTGGATGAGAAGTTGAAGGAACCAGCAGAAAGCTCCCTCTCTCCTGGCGAGGCCCGTACCTACCGCGAGAAGCGTGACCGCGCCCTCGCAACCATCTATCTCCACCTTGCTGAACAACAGCAACTCCTTGTCTGTGGCATCCTCACACGAAAGGAGGTTTGGAAAACTCTTGATTCAACTTATGCTTCCAATTCAATCCCCATGGAGATGTCTTGCCACGACTACTTGGGGATGAGCAACGGTTGAAGGAGACCCGGGGTCTTTGTCCTGTGCGCCTTGTGGCGTTGGCACACGTCACAACTCCAGCAGAATTCAGCCACCTTAGACGACATGGTAGGCCACCAAGAGAAGCGAGCCACTGTTTTCAACGTCTTGTTGGTGGAGAAGTGACCGCTCGGGCAACTGTCATGGCACTCCTCTAGAATCAGCTGCCAAAGTGCCGGTACCACGGGAACCACCACTTACTGCGTGCCGCGCCGTCGCCAATACGGTGCCTCAAAGAAAAATCTTTGAGTATCGTGCTCCCCAGGCGCCTCATATCCCTCTGCATTGAGCTTCACAGGGAAGGTATCCTCGTGGATGGTGAGAGACGTGTCAATGTGGTGGATAGCAACGGTCTAGAAAACGGGTCTCGAGATGGGAGGCCGCCAACAACTCTTGGTATTGCAACCAAGATAACATATCACCCTCGAACGAGGGATCCAAACTTTAGGTTTGTTTGGTTTGAAACCTCACAAAGTCCACATGTTGTTCTTTAACGCCTGCCTTTGGTTGGACACTCTATGAAGAGTCTCAAAGGCAAGAACTGTAAATGGATGCATGGAAGGTATAGGCCTTTATACTTGCGGAGCTTTGCTAAAGCTTCTGCTTGTAGTGGCTCCATTGGAGCCAATCTAAACCTACAGTCCTACTTGGCGCGTCCTTCGACCGCCAAGTATCATCCTCAAGGCAAGTCTAGTCAGCTTCTTCGAAGCTTCTTGTCCCAGTTTGGGCCAGAAACAAAGTTAAACCATTGTGGGGCTTGAACTTGAACCTTCCATGTGAGAGTTTGACGTCTATTCAACTAGGCCACAAAGGTATGATTTCTATGATGATCCACAGTGAAGATACCCATTATGGGTAGTGCATTCCTGGCCCATCTCAGCACAGACCAAGGGAACGTACTCCATATAGAAGTGCAAGCCTTGTCTGTATGTGCACCTAACCAGCTAGGCAGTGGACAAGGTGCATACTATTTCAACAAATCTCTCCCTTGCACCTCTGTCCACCTGTCGCTCACTGGGCTCCATCAATGTCTTGGGGCTCACCCTTCCTCTGCCGCTCTCCTCATGCCGAATCCACAAATGCCTGCATAGTGCATGTCGCTCTCCAGCGGCTTGGTCATGCAGTCACCAAGCATGCTCTTGGTTCCACAATGCTACAAGTCCACCACGTTCTTCATGACCAGGTCACGTGAGTAGTGGTAACGTATGTCGATGTGCTTCGTTCGCCGGGAAATGATCTCGTCTTCAGGCGTCGAGATGGTGCTTATGTTGTCCACGTGTACGAGCGTGGCATCCTTCTGTGGTACTGTCATTTCGCCAAGCAGGCTGCACAACCACTAAGTCTCCTTGCCCAACTCAGACAGAGCAATATACTCTCCCTCATCTGTGGACACACAAACACGATCCTGCTTTCTGCTGGCCCATGAGATGGCAGCGCCATTCAAGATGCACACGTATCCAAAGGTGGATTTTTGGTCGTCAAGATTTCCTCCCCAGTCAGCGTCGGTGTAGCACTTGAGGCGAAGGGGGATCCGTACCTTCTTGGCCTCCAAGGATGAGGCCCATGTGACGTGTCTTTTGCAGGTAGCGCAAGATACGCTTTACTACCTACCAGTGTTGTGGCCCTGGGTTGGCTACAAATCGGCTCACTTGTCCCATAGCATAGTAGATGTCTGGACTGTCAATGCACCAGATTGCAACGGTCTAGGAAACGGGTCCCGACATGGGAGGCCGCCAACCGCTCTTGGTATTGCAACCAAGATAACATATCACCCTCGAACAAGGGATCCACACTTTAGATTCATTTGGTTTGTAACCTCACGAAGTCGGCATGTTGGTCTTTAGTGTCTACCTTTGGTTGGACACTCTGTGAGGAGTCTCAAAGGCAAGAACTGTAGATGGATGCATGCAAGGTACAGGCTTTTATACTTACAGAGCATTGCTAAAGCTTCTGCTTGTAGTGGCTCCACTGGAGCCAACCTCAACCTACAGTCCTACTTGGCACGTCCTTAGACTGCCAACTGTCATTCTCAAGACAGACTCTAGTAAGCTTCCTAGAAGCTTCCTGCCCCAGTTTTCGCCACAAAGAAAATTGCTGCCGTCGCGAGGATTGAACCTACAACCTCTCGTTTGAGACTCCAGTGGCTATTCAACCAAGCCAAAATGGTATGGTTCCTATGATGAGCCACAGGGGATATACCCATTATGGGCAGTGCATTCCTAGCCCATCTCAGAACAGACCAAGGGGACATACTCCATATAGCAGTGCATGCCTTGTCTGTATTTGTAGCTAGCCAGCTAGACAGTGGACAAGGTGCATACTATTTCAACAAATCTCTCCCTTGCACCTCTGTCCATGTGTCGCCTACTGGGCTTTATCAATGCCTTGGGGCTCACCCTTCCTCTGCCGCACTCCTCACGCTGAATCCACGATTGCCTGCATAGTGTAAGTCGCTCTCCAGTGGCTTGGTCATGTAGTAAGCAAGCATGCTCTTTGTTCCGCATTGCTGCAAGTCCACCACGTTCTTCATGACCAGGTCACGTGACTAGTGGTAACGTATGTCGACGTGCTTTGTTCGCCTGGAGATGATATCGTCTTCAGCCATCGAGATGGCGCTCATGTTGTCCATGTGTACGACAGTGGCGTCCTTCTATGGCACTGTCATTTTGCCAAGCAGGCTACGCAACCATTGAGTCTCCTTGCACACCTCAGACAAAGCAACGTACTCGGCCTCAGCCGTGGACACGGAAACACAATCCTGCTTCCTGCTGGCCCATGAGATGGCAGCGCCATTCAAGATGCACACGTATCCAGAGGTGGATTTCTTGTTGTCGAGATTTCCTTCCCAGTCAGCGTCAGTGTAGCACTTCACAGATGTTCGGACGAGTCCCTACCATGGCATACATGATGCTACCCACGGCGGACTGGTAGGGGATGTCTTGCATCTCCCTTTGTTTTACTTTGTTGCTTTGCGACATGGAGGCCTTCAGGTTTGTATCGGTCGTCATTGAGGTGCTGACAGGTTTGCAGTCTTCCATGTGGTTGCGCTTCAGTACCTGACCGATGTACTTGGTTTGGTTGAGTTTGATGGTGGCTGCTACTCGGTTGCGGTGGATGGCAATCCCGAGGTAGTACTCGAGAGGACCCATGTCCTTCATCTTGAACCTTTTGCTGAGGTCAGACTTCAGCTCATCCAAGAGCTCGACCGAAGACAAGCAGATGATCCGATTATCCACGTACAGCGCAACCAGCATCAGCCCTCTCCCATCATCGCACACGTACATGCTCGGGTCATTCTGGCAATGCGCGAAGGAGAGGCTGGTCATGAAACCGTCCATCTCTTTGTAAGACATCCTTGGGGCCTGTTTCAGCTCGTAGAGCGCTTTCACCAACTTGCACATCTTGCCCTTGGGAGCTTTGACTCCTTCGGGCACCTCCATCAGCACTTCCTTGTCAAGCTTACCATAAAGGAAAGCTGTCCTGACGTCCATCTGGTGTATCTCCAAGTTCTTTGCTGCTGTAATGCCAAGAAGAGAGCAGATGGAGGCAAAGGTCACGACGGGTGCAAACATCTCATCGTACTCGGAGCCCGGGCGTTGAGAGAACCACTTAGCCACTACCCTTGCCTTAAACTTGTCGATGATGCTGTCTTGCTTCTTCTTCACTCGGAGGACCCACTTGGATCCCACCACGTGGGCCTTGTCGGGTCTATCCACCAACACCCACATGCCGTTCTCGACAATGGACGCGAGCTCGCTGTCCACTGCCTCCTTCCACTTGGCCGCATCTGGGCCATTCATGGCCTCCGCCACTGTCGATGGCTCTCCCTGAGCCATGCACGACTAGCTAAGGCCGGTCCAATCATCCTCATTCCGCAAAGGTGCTCTCTTTGGTTGCAAACTGTGCCGGGGTAGTGGTGCCGCTTCTTGCTTTGGTGCTGGTGCTTCCACAGTGGTGGTTTTTCATCGTCCTCATCGTCAAAAGAGTCTTTAGACTCCAAGTCAGACTTGGAGGACCTGGACGCCTCAGTATCCGCGTCCATGTCGGATGCTGCGTCATCCTCCGCAACTACTCTTCCATTCCCACCACCTGCTGGCAAAGCGAGCCAGTTGTCGTGTGCTTGGTCTCCGGACTCAAGCAACACTATTCACTCTCCCGCTTTGGTAGCGAGATTCAGGTCTAGCAGCTCCCCCTTTTCAAGGGTGTGTTCGTCAAACACGACGTCGCGGCTCCTCACGAGCTTGCCTACTGCCTGGTCCCAAAGCCGATAGGCTTTGTGTGATATGTCCTACCCAACCATGACGCACTTTCTGGAGCGTGTGTCCAGCTTGCCTCCACCTTCTCCCGACTAGATCTTCACCCATGCAGTTGACCCAAACACCTTGAGATGAGATGCGTTGGGTTTCTTTCCCGACCATGCTTCTCGTGGGGTCTTCAGCTGCTTGTCCTACTCCTTTCCACGCTTTTGCAAGGCGGGTCCTAGTGTGAGATTCAAGAGGTAGCAAGCCGTTGTTGCTGCTTCTGCCCAAAAGCGAGGTGGGAGCTTGGCGTCGAAGAGCATGCTTTGCACCATGCCTAGTAGGGTCTGGTTCATCCTCTTGACAATGCCGTTGCTTTGGGGGTTGTAAGGGGTGGTTTGCTTATAGCGGATGCCATGATGCTTGAGCCAAGGCTTCCATGCTACGTAATCATCCCCGTTGTCACTTTGGAACGTCTTCACCTTCTTGGACGTTTGCCGCTCCACCATGGCGAAGAACTCAAGGAGCTTCTCCTTGACCTCTCCCTTTGTTTTGAGGAAGTAGATCCACAACTTGCGGATGTGGTCGTCAATGAAGGTCAGGAAGTACTTGCTTCCTCCGTTAGACGGTGTGCGGAAGGGTCCACACACGTCACTGTGTATCAGCTCCAAGACATGCTCTACTCGTTGACCTCCTCTCCCAAACGGCTTCTTCTTTGCCTTCGCTTGGAGGCATGGTTCACACAATGCACACCCTCCGCCATGCTTCATGGTGCACCCTTCCATTCCGCGGACTACCTCTTGCTCCTGCATCTT
>SZWC01005515.1:110699-153199 GCA_023375785.1 Penium margaritaceum
CTCGTTGACCTCCTCTCCCAAACGGCTTCTTCTTTGCCTTCGCTTGGAGGCATGGTTCACACAATGCACACCCTCCGCCATGCTTCATGGTGCACCCTTCCATTCCGCGGACTACCTCTTGCTCCTACATCTTCTGCAACTTGCTGTTGGCCACATGGCTAAATCGTCGATGCCACAGCTGAGCATCAGTGTCCTCGGTTGATGTGGCGGCCCCAGCGGTCGCTGGTGGTGCATCCTTTGGCTCCGGTGCCACTGTCTTGGTGGCACATGCAAGTCCCTCATCCGACACCTTGGTGTCTTTGGTTTGAAGCACGTAGAGGCCGTTGACTCTTGGAACTTGAAGCATGAGATCGTCTTTGGTGTACAAAATCTGGATGTCCTCGTTTTTTAGGGCCACCGCTTCCTTGTTGGTGAACACCACTGTCATGTTGTTGTCAGTGATTTGTGACATGGACAGCAAGTTGGCTGCGAAGGAGGGTATGTACACTGCCTTTTGAAGGTTGATTGCCTTGTCCGCAACGTTAACGTTGAACGTGATCTCCTTGTCCCCTTCGCCCATGGCTTGGACGACGCCGCCGTTTGCACACTTGATGCGCATGACAGATTCGGCCATGGAGACAAATCCACCCTTCTCTTTTCATGAGTGGTGGTCGGTGCCCGAGTCAAGGGCAAATGCCCCGGGCCTAAGGATCACTGCGCCCTTCATGGGCAGCCCCCGAGCCATCATATTGGTGAGCTCCTTCTTCTCCTTTCCACCTTTTTTCCCGCCTTCTTTCTTGGGACTACGGCAGTCCCTAGCCCAGTGCCCAGCCTTGCCATAGTTGTGACAGTTGCCGGGCTTCTTGGAACTCTTCCCCCCACTATTGCCTTTCTTTCCACTACCACCGTTTCCGCTGTTGCCTTGACTGGAGCAAGAGCTGGCACCTTGTCCACCAAAGCGAGAGGCATAGGCTGAGATGTTTGCCTCGCTGCCACTGTGTCGCATGGACTCGTTGCGGACGTGTTCGGCGACAGCCTCGTACGTCAGATCTGCCTCCTTCCAACCGCCAAATACCGTGATCAAGGACCCCAGCTTTCCGGCAGCGCCATTAGAAGGATCATGGCACGCATGTTGGAGTCGAGATTCCATTCCATTTGGTGGACCTCCTGCAGCATGTTGTCAAATGACGGCAAACATGCCGGTATCGATTCTCCTTTGCTCATCCTCATCGACATCAACCTTTGGAAGATGAAGAGTTGGTTTGCTAGGGCGTTTGATTGATGCACGCGTGCGAGTTTTGCGTAGGCTTCAGCAGCCAACGTGCATCGAGTGATGTGGAAGTGTTGAGTCTCGTTGATGGACGTCACAAGAATGGCGAGAGCCATGTTGTTCTTCATCGTCCATGCTGCAAGGTTAGCCACATGCGTCGTCATGGTCGCATCGGCGGGTTCTATTTCGATCCCTTTTAGGATGTTGAGGTAGCCACGCACGTTCATGACAATCTCAAACTGCCATTTCCACAAGGGAAACCCTGTCCCCGTGAATTTGGACATACCCACCTCAAGGTGGGCTTGAGTCGGATCCGCCATTTGCTGCGGTTGCTCGTCTTCTCTGCTTCACTGCTACTCCGCTTTGTTGAGGCCGATGAGGCTGCTGATTGCGACCATTGTCAAAGGTGCAGTTGGTTCCGTTGCATACCCGTCAGGCCGATGATCACCTAAGGCGATGGTACCGTCGTGAAAGAACGGACTCGGGATCGTACCACCTTCTAAAAAGGGGTAGAGCTTAATCCCGTTGGGGCTCGAGGGTCTTGTCCAACATGGACATAGCTGTTCCTCGTCCCCTAGTCCGCCACGAGCGCGCACCCTACCTGAAGAAGCCGATGGAGCCGATGGAGTAGATTTGAGCCGTCCGATCTTCGTGTCCCTGTTGTACCTTTGCGCCCTGCAAGACCACGCGCTAGTCGGTCTTGGAAGCGTGCCCTAGAACCAGAAGTGTGGGCCCATAACCCTTTGTCGATGTGCCGGATAGCAACGGTCTAGAAAACGGGTCCCGATATGGGAGGCCGCCAACCGCTCTTGGTATTGCAACCAAGATAACATATCACCCTCGAATGAGGGATCCATACTTTAGGTCCGTTTGGTTTGCAACCTCACGAAGTCCGCATGTTGGTCTTTAGTGTCTACCTTTGGTTGGACACTCTGTGAGGAGTCTCAAAGGCAAGAACTGTAAATGGATGCATGCAAGGTACATGCTTTTATACTCACAGAGCTTTGCTAAAGCTTCTGCTTGTAGTGGCTCCACTGGAGCCAACCTCAACCTACAGTCCTACTTGGCGAGTCCTTAGACCGCCAAGTGTCATCCTCAAGGTAGGCTCTAGTAAGCTTCCTAGATGCTTCCTTTCCCAGTTCTCGCCACAAATGAAATTGCGGCCGTCGCAGGGATTGAACCCGCGACCTCTTGCTTGAAACTCTGGTGCCTATTCAACCAAGCCAAAAAGGTATGGTTCCAATGATGAGCCACAAGGGACATACCCATTATCGGCAGTGCATTCCAGGCCTATCTCAGAACAGACCAAGGGGACATACTCCATAGAGCAGTGCATGCCTTGTCTCTATGTGTAGCTAGCCAGCTAGGCAGTGGATAAGGTGCATACTATTTCAACACCTCATACCTCAGAAAATCACATCCCCTCATGGTCTCAACCTGTCAGCAGCAACTTAAGAATAACAACAACATGCAGCCGCCCTGATGCAACTATGGGATCATCTCTTGTTGAAGACATTGCACCTCAAACAAGTCACAGCAGTGCTTGTACTCTCCTGACCTTTGAAGGAAGCTCCTCAGCAGAAGCAGCAATCCTTACAAACGAAAGTAACCATTCACCCTCCAGAACTTTACTTGTTGGGAACATCTTCTCAGTAGACCTGCTCAGCTGCAGCAACAGCCAACCTGGTCCAAGGCATCCCGAACGTGCAGTAGTATCCCTCTCCACAAATCCACCAACTCTGTTCTCTCCAGCATCCTATCCCTCTCTCCAAACAACTATCCGTAACCTCCAATCCCTCACTCCCCCAAAAAATAGCTGGACTCGAAGGTACCATCGCTGGCATCTTTCTAAGGCACAACTCCCACACTTAGTGCCCCGTCCAAGATCTGGATCAAAGGGGCACCCACCAGCATGCTCATTCACCATCGAAATTCTCACCTCCGAAGTCGCAGCGTTCCAACCTCTACAACTATCAGCACCAACAGCGACACTGAAGACAGAGCCACTCTCTCCACAACTTTCACCACTCCTCCTCCCGTCCAGGCCTGTCCCACTCTTCGGACCTGGACCTCTCTTTTTCACAGACCAAATCAGTGCACTCATGGATAGCTTCTACGGAAGAAGCAAAAAACACCAAGATGGGGACCTGGACAGCTCCCCAGTTCTCGCTCCTAAACCTTCACCTCACAACCTCCAGGAACATCCCTCTTCCTCTCAAGATCCTCCATGTTTCATGTCTTGTGACATTACGAGGGGCTGTCAGAAAAACACTTTAATGTCACAAGACCAAGATACAAGTCGGGTATATCAAGAAATTGCTATGGTGACCACTGCGGAGCCTGACCCAGGGTACCTCAAGAAATTCCAGGAAAATCTCCCGCTCGTGTTCAGCTCCGAGGACTGCCGCAACTCGACCAAGAGACCGACCAACAGTCAGAGCCCTGACAGCAGCCAGTCAACCTCGCCAGCCGACAGGACCGAACCAGTGCCGCGGTGCGGAACGCACGTAACGACAACATCAATGCATGACCCTCTCCCTCAGGCCTTCCAGCGCAGATAACCCCACGTCCAGAGCATCTCTCGATCCTCAACACTCTGCTGCGACTCGCTTGGGCGACGCGACCTACGAACACCAAACCGCCCCACTTCGCAGCACCGTCTCCCCCCACCTGGGACAGGAGCACCAGCAGCGGCTACCGCTGCAGGTCGCTTACGGCAACTACACACGTATCGTCCACCATAGGACGTGGAAGTCAACACCTAGACTAGACCCTCTATTCATGTTCACTAGATTCATCTACTAGTTTTCCTGATTCCTATCATCTCATTCATTCCATTGCATTCGTTCCTCCGCCCGCCTATGAGCTGTGGCGCTTCTTCCTAAGTTGCCTACTTGCCGTTGCCTGTTGCTAAGCCGTGGTGCTCTTGCTTCTACTTGCCGTTGCCCGCTGCTAAGCTGTGGCACTCTTAGCTTCACTTGCCTCCTGACCGCCATCTGTGGCTGTGGCACCTAGACATTCCACTCGTCATCCGTCGCCGCTCTCCATTATGTCATTACGGCATCTTGATCACTTCCGCTGTTTCCCACTATCTCCAGCTGTGGCACGTCATCTTCATTCGCTGATTCTCAAGTCAATCGGGCTCGTCCACAATGGACCGCGCCCACGGACTATCCAGTCCACTCGTCGCATTTGCTCCTCGTGTCCTTTGCAGTGCTTTGTCATGATGTCATCCATCCGTCAGCAATCTACACCTGCACAGAAGCTTCCGCTCCCAGATCCACTATCATTTCCGTGTTGCTACACGTCGTAGATGTCCTGCATTTTCCTGACAACTCGTTCCAGTGGATTTTTCACCGGCAGTTGAGTCACGGCTGACTCCCAAAGCCGCCCCGCACACCCCAACTTTGGAAGCTCATATCTCCCTTGTTACTTGTCCGATTCTGGTAAAACAACTTCCACCGGAATCATTGACCTGCCTAATCTTAGGAGCAATCAGACATTTTGGATTTTGAGCAACCCTCAAGCCACTAGATCTAGCTGGAAGGATTTTCCTCGCTTTGGCAGCTCGTTGCCACCTCCCAGTGCCGCACTTTGGCATGTGGAGGAGCAAGTTTTTTACACTACCCACCACCTCCAAGGGATATGACGCCATACTCATCATGGTGGATAGATTATCCAAAATTCCATGCTTCATTCCAATGACGACCACCTGCACCACATTGGGAATAACGTGGCTATTTCTAAATCAGATCATGCGGGTGCACAGAGTGTCACATACCATCATCAACGGCAGGGACGGCCGCTTCACTAGCCGTCTTGAGGGCGAACTCATGACAAGCTATGACGGTCGGATCCATCTATCAATGGCGTTCCATCCTCAGACGGACGGGCAAACATAGCAAACCAATCAGACGCTTGAACAACTTATCCAAAACTTTGTGTGAGCCACATGGCAACAACTGGGCAGAAAAATTGCCGACCGCCAAACTCGCACTTCCACCGCAATTGGTAAAATACCTTTTTTGGTGGTGTACGGCAAACTTCCTGCCATACTGGCTGCCTTCGAGAGCCAGAACAACATCTCCACGGTAGACATTCACCGCTAGGACTTCACAAGAACCTAGCAGGAGAAATGGTAGACCCTTGCAAAGACGCAAGTAGCTATTAAGTGGGCAGCATGCCAAAATCGCACCAATGACGTGTCCTGAGGATCACGTTGCAAAGCGTTTGCAACAAACGGCGCAAGAAATGGTGGCTCCTACGCCAAGCTAGATCCAAAACACCATGGCGGCAGGTAGGAAAAAGGTCCAAGTATGGAAGTAACAAGTTGCAGTAGTGCTAGGGGGTGAGGTCGCTAATCGACCGCATCCATCACGCCGGCAAGCATGCTCACTCGAGGGCGAATTCCCTCGACGGCCCAAACTTGGGGATGAGGAGATCTGCACACCCCATAAGGGGCCCGCGATATGCCACCTGCGAAGTGGCATATTCTTGGCCTACCCAATCGTTTATTTGTAGGTCCAACATGGGTCTCATGAGTAAAGGCAAGCAAAGGTCAGTTACACCTAGAGGACAAAACTAGGTTTTGCTATTAAAGCCTTAGCATGGGATAGGACATCAAGCGCTGGTGATGAAGAAGGAGGGCCATGCGGTCAGGGTGGAGGTGACCACCCGTGAGGAGAAGAGGGTTTGCGTGCCTTCAATGTTTGTCACCTCCACTCGCTACACCAGCATGCCCTCCGCACTCACGGCTACCACAGGATGAGTATATACTGTGAGGGATTAACACGCCCCCTTGGATGGAAATGCAACATGCAAGCAGCCCAGTTGTTGCAGTTGTAGTAGGAGAAAGGAGGATGATAAAGCCTTGGTGAGAAAATCTGCCAACTGTTCCTTCCCACTGATGGCAAACACCTCCACTTTCCCAGCATCCACTGCCTCTCGAACGAAGTGATGTTCGACGTTGATATGCTTTGTGCGTGGATGCAACACACCATTATTTGCTGCAATGCAGCGTGCGGCAGAGCTATCACTATGCATGGGTACAGCAGCTGTGTGCACGCCAAGTTCTTCAAGTAGCCATACAAGTCAAATCCCCTCACATGTTGCCTCGCCCAAAGCCATGTATTCTTCCTCAGCCACACTACGTGCCACATATGACTGTTTGGCACTGCGCCATGACACAGTGGTGCCCCATACACGAAACACATAACCAACTCGACTGCAACCTGCATGGCCACGAGCATAATCACTGTCACAGTAACCATCCAAAACTGGACCTGTGGTAGGGGTAAACACAAGACCAAGAGCCGCAGTTTCCAACACATAACGCAGCAGCTTCAGCAACGCTTTCTGGTGTGTACTGCGTGGTTGCTGGCTGAACTTAGCAAGCACATTGACTGCACATGAAATGTCAAGACGCGTGGTGGAGGCAAGGTATGAGAGACTGCCAGTGATCTGTCTGTAGAGTGTAGGGACGGTGTCGGGACCATTATCTGTGGTGCGTGCATGTAGTAGATGTGTGTAGACGTTCGGACTCATGGGAGGTGTTTGTTGAGGAATGTGTTGTACCAAGTGTTGAGATGAGCAACGAATCGACCTTG
The DNA here is from genome assembly GCA_023375785.1 of Penium margaritaceum. Classification (NCBI taxonomy): domain Eukaryota; kingdom Viridiplantae; phylum Streptophyta; class Zygnematophyceae; order Desmidiales; family Peniaceae; genus Penium; species Penium margaritaceum. The sequence goes on from SZWC01005515.1 coordinate 117,555, forward strand.
ATGAAGTGTCAGTGTCCGTGTTGTGCGGTCACGCGTGATGTTCATGCTAAGGATATTCTGTGCCTCACCAAGGTCTGTCATTTTGTAGTGATCCGTGAGCAATGCTTTGGCTTGTGCAATGAGCTTGAGGGAGGGAGACAAGATTAGCAGATCATCAACATAGACCAACAGTGCTACAGGTAGGCCTTCATCCCAGCGTAGGAACACCGAGGGGTCACAAAGACTCTGTGTGAACCCACCACTCTCCAGGGTGCATCGGATTTCTTTATTCCAACACCGAGGTGCTTTCTTTAAGCCATAGAGGGCCTTAAGCAGGAGCCATACTTAATCCGTGCCATCCTCAAAGCCCTCAGGTTGGTGCACATACAGTTCTTCTTCCAGTGGTCCATTCAAAAAGGCATTTTTGACATCCATTTTGTGGATTTCCCAATGGGTAATCCATTGGGAAAGGTACGGCTGGTTCCGTACTTACGCATGGGCGCATATGTGTCGGTGAAGTCTTGTCCTGGGACCTGATGGAAACCTTTTGCCACCAACCTTGCTTTATGCTTCTCAATCAGACCTTTGAGGTTTATTTTCAGTTTGAAAACCCATTGAAATTCGATAGCCTTCCGGCCAGGCGGCAAAGGCACCAACTGTTGACATGGTGTACCCCTTGCCATGAGTGCCGTTGATCGTACTCCCTGGTTCGACCACTGAGAAGTGGTCGAACACCTGATCTGACTTTAGATTTGGATTTCTTGTATATTTCCATGTTGGATCGAGCTTTTAATTGCTCAATTTGAGTGAGTATTCAGAAAGTTAGCCTAGCCTGAAAATTGGGTGTTGGACGGGTGCAATCTGGTGCCCGCCATGGGTGGCGGGATAATCCATCGCCAGTGATCCAAGTTCGTTCCTATTGGGATCCAAATGCACCAGGGGCATGAATGAGGTAACCATAAGGACCTCATTGACCAGGATGAACTTCTCCTTGACTTCTGGGTGAGGAAAGGTGCTTCGATGCGTCATCGTCGAAGCGCCTCCTGTTGCCTAGAGTGCAAGGCCAGGTGGACGGCTCCACCAAGGGTTACTTTGACGACCGTAGTAGGGGCTCTACTGCTCCATTTTGGGCGTGTTTGGATGCGTTGGAAAGCTTAGATCATAGGCTATAAGGATGTGATGGAATCTTACTATGCTAACTAACAAAAACGTATTTAGATTCAGATCTACTGAAAGTGACGTGTTCTACACACTCCTTTCCGTGATCCTTGTACTCCACACTCTTCACCATTAGTGTCCATTGGCTGCCCTAAACCTTGGTAGCGTGAACAAGTGAGAGCTAGGCATCCTTGAGGGTGCCTCCACACCCACCAAAGCCAATACCAACTGATACACCTCATTCTCAAGGAGTACGTTCAGTTCTGCCACCATTACTTGTTCCCATTTGGCGGCATCAGGATGCCCCCTGCTGAAAAATTGCCCCTCTGCATGCCCAAGCGCGGTGCCACAAGGCGCCGACGAGCTGCCAGAAAGCGGAAACTCCGTGCCGGTGAATCTGGCGACTCAAAGATGGCTCAGATCCCAGAATGGATGATTGCCCCGTAAAGTTCACGAGTTGCTGAATCCGGTGGAAGTTGTTTTGCCGGAGTCACACACGTATCGAGGGAGGTATGTCCTTCCAAACTTGGGGTGTGCACAGAGGCTCTGAGAGCCGGCTGCGACTCAGAATCCAGTGGATAATCAACAGGACCGAATAACAAAAACACCATCTGGAGATTTTGCTCCAGAAGGTCTGCCAAGGCGTCCAGTGGATAATCCACCGGATCCTGTACTGCAGCTTGTTACTGAGGGACTTAGCCAAAATCCTGGCTCGACGTCCAAAACTCAGTAGTATGTTTTGTTACTCGGGGACGGTCAAAATTCTGACTGCATGTCTGCGGACAGGTTTCGAACCTCATCACACCCCATCACCAAACTCGACCCAAAAGTGGGTGAGGTGCATGGAAACAGTGCAATGGAATCTGCGCCTTGGGAAAGGTGGTTCGCACGTGAAGGAAGGCGCCACGGCGTGTGGCTCCGTCAGGCTTTTGTGGTGGGTGAGACTTACGCTTCAACAAGCGTAACATAGGCTACGATTGGCCGAATCACGCGCAGTTTGGTGCATTGGAAAGCTCATGACTAGCCCCATAAATGTTTTGATCATCTTTATGTTCCAAAACAAACACAAAACGATGTTATTCCCTTCGCAAACTGACTGTCCCTAAATTCCTGCTCACATAACGTGATGCGACCAAAACGCTCACGCTCACTCTTAGATTTGCCTAGAACAGAAGATGTGAACCAACAACATATGATAAAATGTTCGTTGGGACCACGTCCCGCAGATTCCTCCTGAAAAAGGGTTATGGGCCCACGGGTCTAACCGTCTCCAAACGTTCATGTCTTTCGCAGCGCACGAGATTGTCATGTTGGACGTCGCCGTGAAGTTCTGAGAGCCCGTCAGAGTAGCAGCTGTGCACATGGCATAGAAGGAGACGCAGCCCATTCAGAAGAATGCGGGCAGCCCAGGCTTTGGGCTATGGAGATGGCAGTTTGAGCTGCACCTTGTGCATAAGGGGCTGGAGGACGTCATGTTGGGAAAGGAGGTGATCGCAGAGGCGACTGCTACGGATGTAGAGAAGCGGGCCTTTGAAAAGAAAAACATGGAGGCGCTCATGCTCCTGGTGTCCGAGACAGCCGAGTTGTAGTGGGGCTACTTCCAAGGCTGCAAGCTGGCAGCCAAAGCTTGGCAAAAACTCTGTACCATCCACCAATCCAAGTCACTCACGAACAAGATCTTCACGATCAAGCGGCTCCTCATGGTGAGAATCAAGGAGGGAGATGATGTCATATCCGCCATGCAGCAGATTGAGTTGCTCGTCTCGCAATGCAACAACGTGGGGTGGAAGATCGACACGTAGCTGCAAGCAATGGCCCTCCTCATGGCCCTACCTAACCGTTGGGGTCCACTCATCACAGTCCTTGGAGGATGGTCGGAGGACAAGCTCACCTATGCACTGTCGCAGAGTACATCTGCAATGAGGCGCAGCGCAGGAGCTGTGAGTAGTCCTCTTTTTCCTTGTCGGCCCTTGTCACCAGAACGCGTGGTGGCGTAAGCGGGGTCCAAAGAAGCGGCAAAAAGGGCGGCGGCAAGGAGGGTGCCAAGAAAGGTGTGTGCCGCAACTGCGCCAAGGAGGGCCGTTGGGCCCGTGAGTGCCCGGAGGAGGCGAAGGCCTGCGGCAAAAACACCAAGGACAAGTCGTTCCTCAACGGCAACAAGAACCACTTCCTCAAGAAGGCCAACAGGCACTGCCTAGATTTCGGGGCCGAGGAGCAAACCCACGTTGAGAAGGTGGGGTTTGACACCTACGAGAAGTCCTCCAAGTCGATGGTGGTCGCGAACGATAAAGTCCAGCCGGCGGCCGGCCAAGGCGACGTGAAGGTTGAAGTCATGGTGGGCGGTAAGAAGGAGCTGTGCACAATCCATGATGTGCAGCACGTCCCCGGCCTGGCTGACATCTTGAGTGTCAGCCGCTTGACATATAAGTGATATGAGGTGCTCTTCTGTAGGAAAGGCGCAGTGGTGCAAATCGACGCCGACAGTGAGGTCGTGATGGAGGCAAAGCGCGAGGGCGGTCTCTACATCGTGGAGACCATGGTGGTCCCCGCGGCATCCGACGTAGCAGATTTACAGGAGCACGACGTCAACATGGCCAAGGGAGGAAGCACTGATCGGGAGCTCTGGCACTGACGATTGGCACATTCAGCGCCCGCAACCGTTATGGAGATGGTGAAATGCGACATGGTGCGCGGCCTCGTTATCAACGATGCAAAAAATGCAACAGCAAGTGTAGCAGCTCACAAAAAGAGTGAGCCTTACATTTTGGATAAGGCACAACGCAAGCCGTTCAACGAGAACGAGGCTCGCGCAAAGGACCTGCTCGAGGTTGTGCAGTACGTGTGCGGACCATTCAAAACACCGTGAAACGGCTGCTTGAGATACTTTGTCACCTTCATTGAGGACTACAGCAGGAAGCTTTACGTGTACTTCAAGAAGCCGAAAGGCGAGGTCCTGGACCGGCTGAAGGAGTACGTCGCAACGGTGGAGAGGCAGACTGGCCGGAAGGTCAGAGCTGTCATTATGAGATCCGCGTGGTGCAGTCCCGACGTTTATCTGATCGTCTCTATTGGTTCACGTGTGCTGTTTTGGGCGAATGTGAGACTGAGCGTGAGCTTTCTGGTCGCCTCACGCTATGTGAGTAGGAATTTAGAGACTGTCAGTTTGCGAAGGGAATAACTTCGTTTTGCGTTATATATTGAACATGGAAATGATCACATTTATAGGGCTAGTCATGAGCTCTCCAACGCACCAAACTGCGCGCGATTCGGCCAAGCATAGGCAAAGTAATGCTTGCCGAAGCGCAGGTCTCACCCACCACAGAGGCCTGACGCCGCCACTCACCGTGGCGCCTTTGTTCACGTGCGAAGCGCCTTTCCCAAGGCGCATATCTCATTGCACATAGTGTGGAGGTCCCCTCCACTGTTTCCACGTACCCTACCCACTTTTGGGTCGTGTTTGGTGATAGGGTGTGACGAGGTTCGAAACCTGTCCGTGGACCTGCAGTCAGAATTTTGACCAAGTCCCCGAGTAACAAAACGTACTACTGAGTTTCGGACGTCGAGCCAGGTTTTTGGCTAAGTACCTCAGTAGCAACCTGCACTACTGGATCCGGTGGATGATCCACCTGATCAGGCGGATCATCCACCCGACGCCTCGGCAGACCTATCGGAGCATTTTCTCCAGACAATGTTTTTGTTACTCGGTCCGGTCGATTATCAACCGGATTTTGAGTCGCAGCCGGCTCCCAGAGCCGCTGCGCATACCCCAACTTTGGAATGCCATGTATCCCTTGATTCTTGTCCGATTCCGGTAAAACAACTTCCACCGGATTTGGCGACTCATCAACTTTCAGGGGATATCCTTTATTTGAGGATCTGAGCAATTTTCGAGTCACCAAATCCACCGGAGTGGCGTTTCCACTTTCTGGCGGCTTGTCAGCTCCTCCCGGCGCCGCACTTGGGCATGCGGAGGGGCAATTATTAACATTCTCCCCCTTGCACCTTCCATGCCCGCTGATCCTGCTTGCTCTCACTCATTTTCTGCTGTGCGCTCCAGCCCGTCATAGCTGGTCATCCCAAGCCCGGCCACGCTCATCGCGTGCCGGTCCGCGGGTTGCGCCTTGGTCAAGCAATCTGCAAGCATGTTGTGCGTGCTGCAGTGCTGCAGCACCACCTGCCCATTTTCGACCATGTCTCGTGCGTAGTGATAATGAACGTCGATGTGCTTTGTCCTCCTGTGCTGCGTCGGGTTGTTGGTCAGCAAGATGGAGCCGGTGTTGTCCTCCTGCACCACCGTAGGCTCCAGCTACGGCACGCCCAGCTCCCCCAGCAGCCTATGGAGCCACACCGCCTCCTTGACCACCTCGGCCACCGCGATGTACTTTGCTTCCACTGTGGAGGTGGCAACGCAGTCACTTCGCTTCCTGCTGCACCACGAGACCGCTGCACCAGCGAGGAAGAACACGTATCCGGATGTGGACTTCCGCTTGTCCACATCCCCAGCATAGTCTGCATCCGTGTAGCAGACCAGACACAAGGGGTCCGCCTGCCCCTTGCCGTCGAACCTCAGGCGCGTGTGCCGCATCGCGTGAAGGTAGCGGAGGATATGCTTGACCGCGTGCCAGTGTAGTGGCCCTCAATCGGCCACGTATCTGCTCACTTGGCCCATCGCGTAGGCCAGTTCCGGTCGAGTCGCCACCATGGCATACATGAGGCTGCCCACCGCCGATTGATAGGGCACCCCTGCCATATCCTCCCGCTCTTCTTTCGTTTGCGGTGCCATTGCCGCACTCAGTTCACAGGTTGTGGAGACAGGACTGCACACTGGTTTGCAGTCCTCCATGTCGTACCACTTCAGCACTTTGGCCACGTATTTGGCCTACCCAACTCAAGCGTGCGCGCCCTCCGGTTTCACATAATGCTCACCCCAAGGTAGAACTCCAGCTCCCCCATGTCTGACTTCTGGAGCCTGCTGCTCAGCTACTCTTTCAGCTGCTGTAAGCTCGGCAGGTCTGAGGAGCACAAGATCAGATCGTCCACGTAGAGTGCGACAATCTGATGGAGCTTCTTGCTACGCCACACGTACACACTATAATCCGCCTCACTGCGCTTGAAGCCGAGTTGTGCCATGAAGCTGTCCATCTGTTGGTACCAGCATTGGGACGATTATTTTAGCCCGTACAAGGACTTCCGCAGCTTGCACACCTTGCCCTCCGGGGCCTACACCCCCTCCGGCGACTCCATGTAGATTTCCTTGTCAATGATGCCATTGAGGAAGGCCGTCTTTATGTCCATTTGGTGGAGCTCCATGTCCTTCGCGGCTGCCACCGCAAGGATCGCCCGAATGCTTCTGAACTTGGCAACGGGGGTGAACGTCTCATCGTAGTGCTCGCCCTTACGCTGTGTGTACCCCTTTGCCACGAGCTACGCCTTGTGCTTGTCAACCACATCTTCCTTCGTGAACTTGGTCTTGAAGACCCACATGGAGCCAATGACCTTGGCGTCTTTCGGCCTGTCAACAAGCTGCCATGTGCTATTTTTAGCAATGGACGCGAACTTCGACTTGATGGCGGCGTCCCATTGCTCCCCCTCGGGACGCGCAAGAACCTCTTGCACAGTTGTAGGTTCCGTTGATGCAGCCAGCATGCACCGCGTCATGCCGATCCATCAACCGGTGCCTGCGTCGAAACGCTTCCCCGCTCTTCTCTGCCTCCCGCTACGGCGCTGCAGTCTTGGCGGCGTCTCGTCGCTCTGTTGTGATCCTTCTGACTCAGCCCGCTCCAGTGAATCATCGACTGGACGGCTTCCCAAGGATTCCACCCGCTCCGGTGAACCATCAACCGGACGGGCGGCGCGTCCGGAGTATTTTTCTCCGACGCCCAATGCGGACTCCGCCGGGAGTGCGCTCTTTGGCACCGGCGGTGCCTCCTTCGACGGATCATTCTGCCGGATCTCCAGCCAAGCTGCATCGTCGTCGGAGTCCTCCGCATCGCCTGGTGCGCCTACTGCACCGCCGCGCTCTGGCGCCGCATCATCGACCTCTGCGTGGACCGGCTCCTACTCGTAGTCAAGGAGCTGGAACCACTCCCCCTGATTTGGAGTATTCCCGACGCTCATGTCGTTGCTGCTGCTGCTGAAGCTTTGCTGCTCGTCAAAATCGATGTCACGGCTGCGGATGATCTCTTGCGTGCACGGGTCCCAAAGCCGGTACGCCTTTTGCGTGCTCCCGTAGCCGAGGAACAAGCACGGCTTTGCCCGCGGTTCCAGTTTGCTGTCACGTCGTTGCACCGCCTGCACCATCGCGTGCGCCTTACACCCGAACACCTTCAGGTGCGCCACGTTTGGCTTGCGCCCGCTCCAAACCTCTTCCGGTGTCTTCCAGCCGCCCTTGCCCTTCAGCACCAATGTTGGGGTGAGGTTGATGGTGTAGCTCGCTGTACGCATAGCCTCCACCTAGAACCCTCGCGGCAACCCCGCATCAACAAGCATGGTCCGCACCATGTTGAACAGCGTCTGGTTCGCCCGCTCCGCCACTCCGTTGGACTGTGGCAAGTACGACGTAGTGGGTTCCCACTTGATTCCCTGCTACTTCATCCACCCGCTGCAGCCTACGTACTCTACACCATTGTCGCTGCGTAGCGCTCTGACCTTCCGGCCAGTCTGCCTCTCCACCACTGCAACGTACTCCTTCAGCCGGTCCAGGACCTCGTCTTTCCGCTTCATGAAGTACACGTAGAGTTTTCTGCTGCAGTCGTCAATGAAGGTGACAAAGTATCTCAAGCCGCCGTTTGACGGCGTTTTGAACGGTCCGCACACGTCGCTGTGCACGACCTCCAGCAGGTCCTTTGCGCGAGCCTCGTTCTCATTCAACGGCTTGCGCCGAGCCTTGCCCAAAATGCAAGGCTCGCACTTTTTGTGCGCTGCTCCATCTGCTGCACCGTCGATGACGAGGCCACGCACCATGTCGCGCTTCGCCATCTCCTTAACGGTTTCGGGCGCCAAATGCCCCAACCGTCGGTGCCAGAGCTCCAGATCAGCACTTCCTCCCTTGGCCATGTTGACGACGCGCTCCTGCGAATGTGTTGCGTCGGATGCCGCGGGGACCACCTTGGTCTCCATGATGTAGAGACCGCCCTCGTGCCTCGCCTCCAGCATGACCTTGCCGTCGCCGTCGATGCGCACCACTGTGCCTTTTCTGCGGAAGAGCACCTCATATCCCTTGTCCGTTAAGCGGCTAACACTCAGGATGTCAGCCAGGCCAGGGACGTGCTGCACATCACGAATTGTGCACAGCTCCTTCTTACCGCCCACCACGACTTCCACCTCCACGTCGCCTTGGCCGGCCGCCGGTCCGATTTTATCGTTCGCGACCACCATTGACTTGGAGGACTTCTCGTAGGTGACGAACACCACCTTCTCAACTTGGGTGTGCTCCTCAGCCTCGGAATCCAGGCACCGCTTGTTGGCCTTCTTGAGTAATTGGGGTGAGGTCGCTAATCTACCTCACCCGTCATGCCGGAGAGCGAAGCTCACCAGCGAGTATGCTCGCTTGAGGGCAAAAGCCCTTGACGGCCCAAACTTGGGCGCGAGCAAATCTGCGCACCCCACAGGGGGCACGCAATATGCCACCTGCGAAGTGGCATATTCTTGGCCTACCCAATCATTGATTTTTAGGTCCAAAATGGGTCTCATGAGTTAAAGCAAGCAAAGGTCAGTTACACCTAGAGGACGAAACTAGGTTTTGCTATTAAAGCCTAAGCACAGGATAGGATAGCAAGCACTGGTGATGAAGAAGGAGGGCCATGCGGTCAGGGTGGAGGCGACCACCTGTGATGAGAAGAGGGATTGCGTGCCTTCATGGTTCGTCACCTCCACTTGCTGTACCAGGATGCCCTGTGTACTCACGGCCACCACAGGAGGAGTGTATACAGTGAGAGATTAACAAGCACTGGCAATCGCGTCCTCCTCAGATCTGCGAACAACAAACTCTGAGGATAAGACTTTGCAAAACTCAAACCCTGCTGGTTGGGACCGTTTGAGACCGAGCGAATGCAAATCCTAGTCGTTGCGCGACTTCGTCTCCCTGACAGCATGGTGTTCTACCCTGTCTTCCACATCAGAAAGATCAAGTACTACCGGGACCCCAATACGAGCTTCTCCGGCAGAGACATCACACCTCCACCTCCTAAACAAGTGAATGGGGATCAAGACTATGTGATTGAAGATATCCTCGATCATCGATGTAGTGGTAAACTGATCAAGTATCTGGTCAAGTGGTATGGCTACAATGCCACACACAACAGTTGGGAGCCCTACGACAACCTCCGAGACATTGACCATTTGATCGACGGCTTACGTCTTCTGGCGCGTCAGAATGTTGCCGCTAAAAGGGGGGAGAAGAGTTACGTCCCTGACATACACGAGTCTCTAAACTCTGCGAGTGGGCATTTTTTTTTTCCATTCATGGCCCATCACGCGACGACTTCACGATTTTTGCGCTGTTCAGCCAAGAGGATTTTTTCCAGCTGTCCCGACCTCTGGTGTTCCGTTCCAAACATTTCTGACAACTTGAACCACTCTCTAGAATGGTGGACAGAAGTTTTGCGAACCATATCAACGTTTCGATATCGTCCGGACAAATTCTCGATGAAGCTGGACTTTTATAAGGAAGCGTCATGATATTCTTGAAGCCCTCCAGATTCTCGGTAGAGCTCTTGAATTAGCCACTCACTGTTTTGTACCACACGTACACGAATCCATAAACTCTCTGAGTGGGTATATTTTTTCATCACACAAATAGCCCACTTGAGACCCCAGTTATCCCTCCGACCGTCGAGGGCAATGTGACAAACTGCCTTTGCCCTCTGGTGATCCTGATTGCACATTCTGATAATGACCACTCACGAAAATCATCAATAGAAGTTTCATGACCTTTCGGACGACTTCTAGATGCATTGAGATACATCAAGATTTGTAAAGATGCATCTCGCATCTTTGCTATCGATCTCCAAAGCCCCCCAATTACACAGTGGAGCTTCTTGATCGGACCACTCACAACGCAAATCCCAACGCGTCCCTCAACGATCAACGCAACAACCACGACAATGTCTCATTTGTGACTCAACACGTGTATATATGTGTTTGGTCATTTCCACAATATTCATCGAATAACACGTACCACAATTTTCATCGAATAAAAGTGATACATTGCTCAAGCATACCAATTTCTTAAATTGTGTTCTGCCTCGCAGCTCATACCTATTCATCATCTATGTTTCCTTTGGCATAACACTTGGTATCAGAGCGCAACGGTGCGGGAGAGGCATCTGACTAGTTTACCCATCCGAGGACTACGGTGCACAAGCCGTCAGCGCATCTCGCACGTCAAGACATCACAAACTTTGTGACAACAATTTGAAGTGAGCAAGCACACCCGAAAATCAGTAGCGGGTCTTCCGTGACAACTTGAGCGATGGAGGAGCAGAACCTGGCCATGCACATGAACCCTGAAGCGGTAGCAAATTCTGGTATGGTGGGCTATGCGGCAGCTGGAGGACTCTTGACGGTTGCGACAGCTAATCTGGCCATGGATCCAATGGCAGTAAACTATCCGCCCCTACCTACAGCCTCGACGTCATTAGCAGGTGCGACAGGTGACACAGGATGACAGGCGCCAAACAACGAGGAACCGGCAAACCGTATCTCAGCACTTGGAGGAATCAACAGCCATTTGCTGAAACAACTCAACATCGCAATGGAGGCTCTTTGCAACGCAAGTGCACGAGAGGCAGTGCTCGTCAAGAGAAACAGCCAACTCTCGAACGAACCCAAAATTTTTCCGGCCCCTCCTGAACCGTTCGATCCTACAAACTCCAAAGGACCGAACATTTGGATGTGGCTGATAAACTTGGATGTATACTTCACAGCTTCTGGGATCAACGGCAATCGGAATAACATTGACCTTGCGGCCGCGCTTGTGCATGGCATGGCATTGAGTTGGTGGTCTGACCTAAAGGCCATCCAACGGTAGCAGGAGACCGGCGGAGCCTCATCGACGGCCAACAGCGTCCGTCTCGCATCGTCAACCGCAGACGTTCTACCCTTGGAGTAGATCAACCCGTAATGGCAAGAAGGCTGACGCCACCCACCTGGAGAAAATTCTTGTACACGATGCTTGTAAGCTTTGGATAGCCGAACAAAAAGTCTTGCTTGGTACAAACTCTAGCGCCTCCTTCAGCAGTTCCGTGTGGCAGTGTACATGCAGAGATTCCATATGATAATCACTGGTGTATACATCGGCCCCAGCAAACTCTATGTTCACTACAGCAAGAGCTTCAAACGGGACATATGGCGAGTGATCGCCATTTTTGGCATCCAAAACATCTTCCCATGGAAGATCGCAACAGCAAAACATCAACAGTGCTGACTACAACACTCTGATCAAGGAATCCTACGACTGGAAATCTTCCAACCACAATTATCATGAAAAAAAAAAATACCAGTCAAGGGACTCCTTGACTCCGATGGGAGTAGATGTTGTCAACCAAAAAGACACACGCACCTGCTACAACTACGGAAAATTCGGACATATTGGTAGGAACTTTTGAAGCAAGTAGTAGGCCAAAAAAAGGGGGAAGTCACAAAAAATTGATCAAGAAAAGCCAAGGGGCAAGAGTGAAAGGCTTGAAAATTGTCCGAGAGAAACGATCTACGCCAAAGGATTGTCCATCTCAATGGCTCATGACGCCACAGAGGGTTTCTAAGATCGCTAAGTTTGATGAGGGATACGAGGACGATCAACAAGCAATACTGCCAAAGGCAAAACCTTGAAGTTGTAGACTGAACCAACACAATCCACAGATCAACTGGAACAGTGGCGGCTTCTATGTGGAAGTTAACGGTGCCAAATGACAACTTCCGCACATTGGGCGGAAGACAGCAAAAGCAGAAGAGGTGGAAGCAATGAAGAAAACCATAGCAACCAAGAAGCGACAACTTGTGCGGCCGATACTGTTCAATGTGGCCAAGCATTGTAAATGACGAGGGGCTCGTGTATGGCTCGTGCACCTCGAGCAAATAGAGGAAGCAGACGTGGCAGCAACTGACTCATCGGCCTCATCAGCTCCATCAGCCTCATTGACCACATCGGCATCAACAAAGTTAACGATAGCTCTCGAGGAGTTTGCACCTCTCATCCGAGAGTTTGTGCACGTCTTCCCTGACAAACTCCCAAAAACCTTGGCACCTCAACGCGACATCAACCATTGCATCAAACTAAAACAGGGCAGACGACCCACATTTTGAGGAGCGTATCGGATGAGCGACCATGACCTAACCAAGCTGAAAAAACAGCTCGACAAGATGCTCAGTCAAGGGTTAATCCGCCCATCCACGTCACCATATGTCACACCAGTAATGTTCGTAAAGATAAAAACTGGTGAGATGCAGATGTGCATGGACTATCAGACGTTGAACAACGCTACCATCAAGAACCGCTACTCTCTCCCCCGAGCCGATAAACTTTTTGACCAACTCTGAGGAGCTCAAATCTTCACTGAAATTGACCTACGCAGCGGTTATCACCAGATCCACGTGGTAGATACAGACATCAAGAAGACAGAATTCTGAACACGCTACAGACATTTTGAGTTCAAGGTTATTCCATTTGGACGAATACCTTAGTGATGTTCATGGCAACAATGAACAATATCTTCTACCCTTACCTTGATGATTTTTTTGTGGTGTATCTCAATGAAATTCTAATGTACAGCCACAATCCGGAGGAGCATGATGGAAATCTCTGAAAAGGTCTTGAAGTTTTACAAAGAGACAAATTCTTCAGAAAACCCTCAAAGTGCAACTTTGGTTGCCGTTCGATTGAGTTTTGGGTCACGTCATTAACGGCGGACGCATCATCATGGATCCAAGAAAAGTGGCAGCAGTCACTAATGGCCAACACCGACCAACGTCCAAGACGCCCAAGTTTTCCTCGCCCGAGTATCAGCACCTCTCTCCGACCTCAATCCAAAAGAAAACAAGTGGCAGTTGGGAGACAACAAACAAGAAGAATTCACTGCTTTGCGGAACGCTCTGACATCAGTGCCAGTCCTACGATTTGCCAATCCAACGGTCGACTATGTCATGGCTACGGACACCTCCGACCGAGCCATTGGCATGGTCCTCCTATAGGATCACAGCAACGGAGAGTAACTGGTCGCGTATATGTTAAAAAAATTGCATAGAACGGAACCCAACTACATCCTACACAAGAAGGAAAAACTTGCTGTCATGCACGCATTTAATACGTGACGGTTCCATCTTCAATGCTGCTGATGTGTCGTACGCAACGACCATCACGCACTAAAGTATTTGAAGACGCAGCCGAACCTCAGTCGACGTCAAACCGATTGATGGAGTTTCTCAAATCCGGGTTTGACTACAATATTGAGTACCGGCCAGGTAAAACCAACCCTGCAGATGCGCTCAGCTGCCGACCAGACTTTGATCGAGACAGCAACACTTAACTGTAGCCAGGTCCATATCTCGAGAATCTATTCACATGTGGCTACGACTAGCATGGTGAATACGAGAAGTCCAAGTTCAGGCACAACGCACCCTATTGGCAATGACGATTCACTTGCCAAGTGGTTGTACCTCCAAACGACAAGCTCTGTTGCATGCTACTCGAAGAGTACCACGACACCGGTTCAAGTGAAAATTTCAGATAAGAAAAGACACTAAAGAAGTTGGCAAGGTACTACTTCTGGGAAAAGATGCAAACCGATGCAGCCAGCTTCTGCAAAACATGTGACATATGTCAGTGAAGAAAATCCCGTCGCTCGCAGCCATGAGGACTTCTACAGCTTTCCATTCATTCCAACTGAACCGTGGACCAACATCTCCATGGATTTTATCACAGGATTACCAGTCACACCCAAGGGATATGACGCAATCCTCGTGGTTGTCAACAGGTTCTCCCAAATTTCCAACTTCATCCAGAAGACGACCACCGTCACCGTCAAAGGCACATCACGACTGCTTCTAAACAACATTGTACGGCTACACAGTGTGCCAAGAACCATCACAAGTGACAACGACGGTCGATTTACCAGCAGTTTTTAGCACAAACTGATGACTCGCTACGGCACTTGGATCCATCTTTTCATGGCGTTCCACCCTCAAACCGATGACCAAACCGAGCGGACCAATCAGACGCTCGAATAACTTCTTTGAACATTATGCGAGCCACATGCGAGGGATAGGACGGCCAAACTGCCGACCGCCAAACTCGCATAGAACTCGGAAACGCCCACCACAACGGGTAAAATTCTGTTCAAAGTGGTGTATGGTAAACTTCCCACCACACCAGCCGGACTTCATAGCCAAAGCAACATTCCCGTGGTCCATATCCAACACCGCAATTTCTCCACCATCTGGGATGAAACACAGTACACGCTCGTAAAGACACAAGTACAGATGAAGAGAGCAGCTGATAAGCATCGCAGCGACAACGTGTCTGCCGCTGACGACAAAGTTATCCTCAGCTTGGCAAACATCAAACTCTACGGAGCTAACTGTTTGAAACTCAAACCCTGATGGTTGGGACCGTTTGAGATTGAGCGCATGCAAACCCCTTTCGTTGCACAAATCAAACTCCCCAACACTATGCAAGTTCATCCGGTGTTCCACATCAGCAAAATTAAGCACTAACGGGGCCCCAGCAAGAACTTTTGTGGTAGGAATGTGCCTCTCCCTCCTCCTATCAAAGTGGACCAGGACGCAGAGTACGTCATCAATGATATCTTCGGCCATCGAGGGCGTGGCAAGACAACAGAATATCTTGTCAAGTGGCACGGCTACGACAACGCGCATAATAGCAGGGAACCCTATGACAACCTCCGCAACGTCGATCATCTGATCGATGTGTATGATTGTCATCACCGGGCTACATCTGTACGTGCGCTGAGATGTTGCAACTACAAGGGGGGAAGTGTTAAGTACCAGACGTACACGAGTTCCTACTCTTTATGAGTGAGTGTTTCTGTCATTACAAAAATAGCCCACTGTGCGTCGAGACCTCGATTCTCACTCTGACGATTGAGGGAAATTCATCCAACTTTCCTTGCCCTCCAACGATACTTCTTGCACGTTCTCGCAACTTCAAGTACTCTTGAGAATCATCACAGAAGTGTCACAGCCTTGCGGTCGACTTCTCCACGCATCATGATATATCAAGATTTATAATGATGCATCTTGCATCTCTGACGTCGATCTTCAAAGCTCCTCAATTCCTTGGCGGAGATTCTCGATTTGACCACTCATGCCGTGACTCCACGCGCATGGCAGGATGATCGACCCAACAACCCCGACTACGTATCATTCATAACTCGACACCTGAATATACTTGGTTGGTCATTTTGACACTTCTCATTGAAGTACACTTACCGCTAATCATGAATTGCTCAAGTGTCCCAAATTTGCAAACCGTGTTCTATCTCACAACTCATACATGTTCACCATCTACGCTTCGTTCAGCATAACATATTCAGATGTTTTGCCAGATAGATAGTAGATGGTGATCAGGTAGAAGTTGCAAGGCACAACACGATCTGAGAATTTGGGACACTTGAGCAATTTATAATTTTTGGTAAGTGTACTTCGATCAAAAGTGTCGAGATAACCGAACACATGTATACAAGTGTCAAGTTACATATGAGATGTAGTCGGGATCATTGGGTCGATCGTTGAGCGATGCGTGTGGAGTCGCTTTGTGAGTGGTTGGATCAAGAAGCTCAGCCGAGGAATTGGGGGGCTTCAAAGATCAATGGCAAAGATGCAAGATGCATCTTCATAAATCTTGATACATCTCAATGCATGAAGAAGTCGACCAAAAGGTTGCAACACTTCTTTCGATGTTCCTCGAAAGTGGTCAAAGTTGTTAGAAATTGTGAGAAGGATCGCCGGGGGGCAAGGGCAGTCGGCCGGATTGTCCTCGACCGTTGGAGTGAAAGTCAAGGTCTCAACGCACGGTGGGACATGTGTGTGATGAAAGTAATTCCCACTCGGAATGATCAGGGATACGTGTATGCCTGGTAACACTTCCCCCCCTTTTAGTTGCGATGTCCCGGCACGCATACAAATGTGGCCCGGTGATGGTGGTAGTTCCCGTCAATTGGATGATCGACGTCTTCGAGGTTGTCTCAGGGCTCCTAGCTAATGTGCGCGGCGTCATGGCCATGCCACTTGACAAGATATTTCGTCGTCTTGCCACATAATCGATGGCCGAGGATGTCCTCAATGACGTACTCTGTGTCCTCGTCTACTTGTATAGGAGGCGGGGGAGGCACATTCCTACCAGGGAAAATCTGGGTGGGGTCCCGGTAGTGCTTGAGTCTGCTAATGTGGAATACCAGGTGAAATTGCATAGTGTCAGGGATTTTGACTGGTGCAACCATGAGAGTTTGCATGCGCTCAATCTTAAACAGTCTCAACGATGGGGATTTGAGTTTCAAATAGTCCCCTCTGCAGAGTTTGATGTTATCCAGCCTCAGGAGAACTTTGTTTCCAGCGGCCAACATCGTCCCTACAATGTTGGTCAGCTACTCGCTTCATCGCCGCTGGTGTCTTTGCGAGCGTCTGTCGTGTTTCGTCCCAGATGGTAGAGAAATAACAGCGTTGGATGTCGACCATAGGAATGTTGATTTGGCTGTAAAGTGGAGGGAAGTTGCCATACACCACTTCAACCTGAATCCTACCCGTTGCGGTGGACGCCGCCGAATTGTATGTGAGTTCGGCGGTTGGAAGCTTGACTGCCCAATCTGTCTCGTGTGGCTCGCATTGTTTTCAATGAATTTGTTCGATGATTTGATTGGTCCGAATGGTTTGGCCGTCTGTTTGAGGGTGAAACGCCATAGAAAGCAGGATGCAACTGTCGTAACGAGTCATCAATTTGTGCCCGAAATGCCTGGTTAATGGACCATCTCTGTTGCTCGTGATGGTTCTCGGCACGTCGTGTAGCCATACGATATTGTTCAGAAACAGCCATGCTGTTCCTGTGGCAGTGACTGTGGTCGTTGTCAGGATAAAGTGGGACATTTTGGAAAACCTTCCGACAACCACGAGGACTGTGTCATGCCCCTCGGGTGTGACCGGTAATCCAGTGACAAAGTCCATGGAGATGTTAGTCCACGGTTTCGTTTGAATGGGGAGTGGCTTCAGACGTTCGGGTGGCCGTGTGCGATAGGATTTTTGTCGTTGACATGTGTCACAGGATGTGCAGAATCTGGCCATGCCGGTTTACATCTTGTCCCACCGATAGTGCTTCGCTAGCTTCTTCAACGTTTTTTCCTCTCCGAAATTTCCTCCTACGTAGGTTTCATGACACTACTTGAGCAGCATGCGGCGGAATTCATCATTTGGAGTTACGACCACCTGGCAAATGAATCGTCGCTGCTAATAGAGGGTGTTGTGGCAGAACTTGGACTTGTCGTATCCGCCATGCTGGTCCTAGCCACGTGTGAATAACTTCTCAAGATATGGATCTCACTGTAGTTGAAGTGTCACTGCCTCAGCCATCAATTCTGGACGGTGGCTGAGCGCATTTGCAGGGTTGGTTTTTCTTGGCCAGTACTCAAGATCATAGTCCAACCCGGATTCGAGGAAATTCATCTATTGAGTTTGATGTCGAACGAGGTTTGGCTTCATCTTCAAGTATTTTAGTTCGTGATGGTCGGTACGTATGACGCATTGGCGGCATTCAACATAGCACCACCATACCTTAAATGTGTGTACAACCGCCACCATCTCCTTCTCGTGTACGACATAGTTGAGTTCTGATCCATGCAACTTTTGCAACACACACACGACTGGTTGCTCTCCTCTGTTGTGATCCTCTAGGAGAACCGCGCGGATGGCTCGATCAGAGGTGTCCGTAGCCATAACGTAGTTGACCGTTGGATCAGCCAATTGTAGGGCTTGCGCCGAGGTTAGAGCATTCTGGAAAATGGTGAACGCTTCTTGTTCGCTGTCTCTCCACTGCCACTCATTTTTTACTTGAGTGAGATCGGAGAGATGCGCTGACACTCAGGCATAATCCTGTACAAAATACCAGTCGTAATTACAGAAGCCGAGGAAAACTTGGACATCTCGGACGTTGGATGGTGTCGGCCAATCACCGACTGCTGCCACTTTTTTTGGATCCATGGTAATCCGTCAGTCTTTGATGACGTGACCCAAAACCTTGATCAAAGTATGACCGAAGTTGCAATTTGAGAGGTTTCTGAATAATTTCTCTCGTTGTAAAAGTTAGAGAACTTTTCAAAGATGTCCATCGTGCTCCTTTGGGTTGCGGCCATACACCATAATGCCATCAAGATATACCACGAGAAAAATGTCAAGGTATGGGCGGAAGATATTGTTCGTTGCAGTCATGAACATCACCGGGACATTTGTGAATCCAAACGGTATGATCATGAACTCAAAATGCCTGCAGCTAATTTGGAATGCCTTCTTCTTGATGTCGGCGCCTGCCATGTGGGATTGGTGATGACAGCTGCACAGGTCGATTCGGGTGAAAATCTGAGCTCCTCAGCGTTGGTCAAAACATTTGTCGGCACCGGGAAGTGGATAGCGGTTCTTGATGGTAGTGTCATTCAACATCCGGTAGTCCATGTACATCAAAATTTTGCATGTTTTCTTCTTCACGAACGATACTGGTGCGGCGTATGGTGACGTGGAAGAGCGGTTGAATCCTTGAGTGAGCATCTCGTCAAGTTGCTTTTTCATCTCAGTTCAGTCATGGTCCCTCATCCGATAGGCTCCTCAAACTGTGGGTCAGCTGTCCGGTTTCAGTTCTATGCGATGGTTGATGTCGCATTGAGGCGGTAAGGTTGTCGGGAGTTCATCAGGGAAGACATCCAAAACCTCTCGGACGAGAGGCGCGAACTCCTCGGGAACCATCACCAACTTTGTTCAGGCCGATGAGGCCGATGAGGCTGATGAGGCTGATGAGCCAACTGCTACCACTTTTTCTTTCTCCATCGGCTCGCAATGTATGAGCCCCTCATTGTATATAGTGCTTGGCCACATTGAGCAGTATCAGCTATACAAGTTTTCTCTTTTTGGTTGTTGCAGTTTCCTCTTGTGCTTCCACCTCTGCTGCTTCCACTGTCGTCTTCCATCCCACGCATGGAAGTTGTCGCTTGGCACCGTTGATTTCCACGTAGACGTCGTCATTGTTCCAGTCGATCTGCGGATTCTCCTTGTACAAGAAATCATTTCCGAGAATGATTTTGTGATCACTCATTGGATATGACCTTTGGAGAGTTACATCCAGCAAGTCTCCTGCTTCTTCTTGTAGTGGTTCTTGGAGTCTCCATACCTACAGTCTTCCGTCGACGATTTTCCCTTAAAAAACCCCTAGTTGGATGTGCAAACCCAGCTTTCAAATCATATATTTGCTTACAAAACTTTGAGAAGCCCCTTCATCCAATAGTGATGGTACTATTCTATGACTCTTGCAATCTCGGGGTTGCACTTTTAGCAATATTGCCAGTTGTTCATCCTCGTATCCCTTGTCAAACTTAGAGATCTTAGAAATCCTCTATGGTGTCCTGAGCCGTTCAGATTGACAATCATTTGGTGCAGATCGCTCCTCTTAGACAAGTGTCACGCCTTTCACTTATATCCCTTACCACTTCCGGACTCATTCTTCTGTGACTTCCCCTCATTTTTGGCCTACTGCTTGCTTCGGCAGGTTTGAGCAACATGCCCAACTTTTCCATAGTTGTAGCAGGTCCACGTGTCTCTCTAGTTGACGACGTCTACTTCCATCAAAGTTGAGGAGTCCTCTGACTAACGTTTTCTGTTCCCATAATACTTGTGGTTGGGATATCGCCAACCGTATGATTTTTGTATTTGAGCGTTGTCATCGGTGCTGTCGATTCTTTCTGCTGGTGCGATCATCCGTGATAAGTCGTTCTCGATGCCGAAGATGACGATAGCTTGGCGGATGTCCCATTTGAGGCCGTTGTTTTTGAAAAAACAGAGTTTGTTGGGGGCGATGTCTGCACCAGTTATGCTCTTACGGAATCTCTGTGTGTACTCTGCCATGCTGGACTGCAGAAAGAGATGCTAGAATTTCTACCAAGCGTCAGACTTCTCTTTCAGCCTTCCAAAGTGTACAAGTAATGCGCACAAGAATTCCCTCCAGTTGGTTGGTAGCATTAGCGCGTCTTGGCATTGCGCATTGATTTGCTCCAAGGGTAGAACGCCTGCGCTTGATGATACAAGACGGGCACCGTTGGCCGTCCATGGGGCCTTGCCGTTCTCCTACTGTCGTTGGATGGCCCTTAAGTCAGACAACCAACTTAATTCCATGCCACATAGAAGTGCGGCCGCGAGGTCAGTTTTTTTCCGATCGGCGTTGACCCCAGCAGCGGTGAAGTACACCTCCAAGCTCGTCAGCTACACTTGTATCATCGGTCCTTTGGAATTTGCAGGATCAAACGGTTCAGGGCGGGCCAGACGAGTCTTGGGTTCGTTTGAGAGTTGGGTGTTTCTCTTGACGAGCACTGCCTCTTGAGCAATTGCATTGTGAAGAGCCTCCATCGCAACGTTGAGTTGTCGGAGAAGATGGTTGTTGATCCCCTTGAGCGCGGGGATACGGTTCGTCAGTTCCTCCCGCCTGTCAACCAGTGCCACCTATTGCTCCTACTGCAGGCATTGAGGCCGTTGGTAGGGACGGCTGGCTTACCATCGTCGGATCCGCAACTGGATTGGTCGTTGGAGGCGTCGGGGCTGACCCAGCTGCCGCATAGCTTGCCAAGCCAGCATTTTTTGCTGCTTTAGGGTTCGCATGCATGGTCACGTTTGCTTCTTTGTTGCCAAAGTCATTGCCGAAGACCCGCTACTGGTTGTCGGATGCGCTCACTCGCTTCACCTCGTAGTCTAGAAGTCTGTAAAGTCTTGACGTGCGAGATACGATGATGGCTTGTGTGAGGTAGTCCTCTAGATGAGTAAAGTAGTTGGATGCCTCTCCAGCACTACTACCCTCTCATACCAAGTGTTATGACAAACGGAGAGTAGATGGGGAAAAGGTAGAATTTGCAAGGCAGAACACGGTTTGAGAATTTGGGACACTTGAGCAGTTTATAACTTACGGTAAGTGTACTTCGATGAAAAGTGTCAAAATTTCAGAACACATACATACAAGTTTTGAGTTACAAATGAGACGTAGTTGGGGTTGTTGGGTCGATGGTCAACTAACGCATGCATAGTCAAGTCGTGAGTGGTCAGATTTCAGAAGCTCCACCGAGGAATTGGGGGGATTCAAAGATCGCCGACGAAGATGCAAGATTCATCTTTATAAATCTGGATTTATCTTGATGCAGCGAGAAATCAACTGAAAGGTTGTGACACTTCCGTCCATGATTCTCAAAAGTGGTCCAAGTTGTTACAAAATGCGAGAAGGATTGCCGGAGGGCGAGTGCAGTTGGCCGGATTTCCCTTGACCATATAAGTAAAAATCAAGGTCTCAACGTGCAGTGGGTTATTTGTGTAGTGAAAGAAATGCCCACTTGGAAAGATTTGGGACTCCTGTACGTCTTGTACGTAGTAGTGAGTGGTTGGATCAAGAAGCTCAAGGGGCTTTGAAGATCGACAGTGAAGATGTACCATGCATGTTTATAAATCTTGATATATCTCAATGCGTCGAGAAGTCAATCAAAAGGTCATGACACTTCTACCTGTTATTCTTGAAAGTGGTCGAAGTGGTGAGAAAGTGCGAGAACAATCACCGGAGGGCGAGGGCAGTTTGCAGGATTCCCTCAACTGTTGGAGTGAAAATCAAGGTCTCAACGCGTGGTGGGCTATTTTTGTAATGATGGAAATACCCACTTGGCAAAATGAGGGACTCGTGTAAGTCTAGTACGTAGTAGTGGTCGTTGGATCAAGAAGCTATACCAAGGATTCCGGGGGCATCGAAGATCAACGGCGAATATGCAAGATGTATCTTTATAAATCAATGTATCTTGTTGCATCGAGAAGATGACAGAGAGGTCGTGACACTTCTGTCGATGATTCTTCAAAGTGATGGAAACTGTAAGAAAGTGCGAGAAGGATCGAAGGAGGACGAGGGCAGTTTGCCAAATTTCCCTCAACCGGAGAGTGAAAATCGAGGTTGCGAGTGAAAATCGAGGTTGCGACGTGCGGTGGGCTATTTGTCTTATGACAGAAATACCCACTCGGAGAGATTAGGTGTTACATACTAGACGTACACAAGTTTTAAATCTCTTGAGGTGGGCATTTCTTTTATTATAAAACAGCCCACCATGCAGCGAGACCCCAATATTCAGTCCGACGGTCGAGGAAAAACCAGCCAACTGCCCTCCTCTGGTGAACCTTCCCGAACCTTTTGACAACTTCGACCACTCTTGAGAATCTACTACAGAAGTATCACAACCGTACAGTCAACTTCTTGATGCACCAAGATAAACATGGATTAATAAAGATGCATCTCACATCTTCACTCTCGATTCTCGAAGCCCCCCGATTTCTCAGCACACCTTCTTGAATCCGACCACTCAGGATGCGACTCCGCATGCGTCGCTCGACAATTAACCCAACGACCCTGACTATGTCTCACTCGTAACTCGACACTCGTATACATATATTCGACCATTTTGACACTTTTCATCGAAGTACACTTATTGCAAATTATAAATTGCACAAGTTTCCCACTTTCTAAATCATGTTCTACCTCGCAACTTCTACATGTTCACCATCTGCGCTCTGTTCGGCACAACACTTGGTATCAGAGCCAAGTGGTACTGGAGAGGCATCTGACTACTTTACTCATCCGGAGGACTACCTTGCACAAGCCGTTAGCGCATCTTGCACGTCAAGACTTCGCAGAATTTACGACTACGACATGAGGCGAGCAAGGACAACCGAAGACCAGCAGCAGGTTTTTGGCGACAAATTCGGCGATGGAGGAGCAGAACGTGCCTATGCACTCGAACCCTGAAGCGACAACGAATGCTGGTGTGGCAGGCTATGTGGAAGCTGGATCGAGCCCCACGGCTTTGGCGACCAATCCATTCGCGGAACCAACAGCGGTTGACCAGCCGACCCTACTGACAGCCTCAGCAACGTTAGCGGGAACGACAGGTGGCACCGGATGACATGCGTGGATCAACGAGGAACTGGCGAACCGAATCTCCGCGCTCAAGGGGATCAACAGCCATCTGCTCCAACAACTCAATGTTGCAATGGAAGCTCTTTGCAATGCAAGCGCACATGAAGTGGTGCGCGTTGAGAGAAATTGCCAACTCTTGAGCGAACCCAAAACTTGTCTGGCTCCACCAAAACTGTTCGATCCTGCAAATTCAAAAGGACCAACGGTTCGGATGTGGCTGACGAGTTTGGAGGTGTACTTCACCGCAAGTGGGGTCAACGATTACCAAAAGAATATCAACCTCGCGGCCGCGCTGTTGCGTGGCACGGCGCTAAGCTGCTGGTCTGGATTAAAGACCATCCAACGAAAGCAAGAGACCGATGGAGTATCATCAATGGCCAACGGCGCCGATGTCATATCACAGACCGCAGGTGTTGTATCCTTGAGCAGATCAACCCGTAGTGGCAAGATACGCTGATGCCACCAGCCGAATGGAAGGAATTCCCGCACGTGATGCTTGCACAATTTGGAAAGCCAAACAAAATTGTGGTGTACGGTAAAAGCTCCCTCATCTCCGTCAGCAGTCCAGCGTGGAAGAGTACACAAGGGGATTTTGCAAGATCATCACCAGAGCAAACATCACCCCTGAAAAACAGCCTCAGGCGAGATATCCGTTGAGCAATTGCCATTTTTTGCATCCAAAACGACTTGTCGCACATGGTCACAGTAGCAGATAGGATCGACAGTGCTGACTACAATACTCGAATCCAAGAATCCTATGGCTGGTGACCTCCCAACCACAATTGTCGTGGGAATGGAAAAATCCAGTCGGCAGACTCTTCGACTCCGATGGAAGTGGATGCCACCGACCAGTGAGATACGTGCACCTACTATAACGGTAGAAACTTTGGGCACATTGCTTGCAACTGTCAGATGAAACAGCGAGGCAAATGGGGGAGAAATCACGGGAAAATGAGTCGTGAAACAGCGAAGGGCAGGAGTGAAAGGCACATTTCTTGTCTGCACGGAGCGATCTACACCAAACGATCACATATCTGAATGGCCTACATCACCATAGAGGGTTTCTGAGATCACAAAGCTCAACAAGGGGTACGAGGATGACCAACTGGCGATACTTCTAAAAACTCAGCCTCGAGGATGCAGGAGTCGGAGAACGGTACGGGCACTATTGGATGGAGGAGCTTCACAAAGCTTCGTAAGCAACAACATGGTTCGCAAGCTGGGTTTGCAGACCAAATCAAGAGCGTTTGAAGGAAAAACTGTCGAGGGAAGATTACAAATACAGAGACTCGGAGAATCACTACGACTAAAAATGGGAGATTTATAGGATGTAACAGTCTACAGGTCCTGTCCAATGAGTAACCACAAAATCATTCTCGGGTAAGATTTCCCGTACCGGCACAGTGTGCAGGTTGACTAGACCAGCGGCAACGTGTACGTCGAAATCAATGGCGCCAAACATTAACTTCCGTACATGGGACGGAAGCCAATAGCGGAAGCAGTAGAGGTGGAAGCAGCAGAGGAAGCCGCGGTAGCCGAGAAGCGACAACCTGTACGGTCGATAGCGCTTAGTCTGGCCAAGTACTATATATGACAAGGAGCTCGTGCATGGTTCATACATCTCAAGCCAGTAAAAGAAGCAGAATTGGCCACAGCTGACTCATTATCAGCCTCATTAGCATCCACAAAGTTCACGATGGTACCCGAAGAGTTTGCACCACTCATCCAGGAGTTTGCGTATGTCTTCCTCGATGACCTCCCGAGAGCCTTACCTCCTCAACGCGACATCGACCATCACATCAAACTGAGGCCGGGCAGCAGACCTACAGTTCGAGGGGCCTATCGGATGAGTGATCACGAGCTGACCAAGCTGAAACTGCAACCCGAAGAGATGCTCTGACAGGGGTTCATCCGTCCATACACATCACCATACACCGCACCGGTATTATTTGTATAAAGCAAAACTGGTGAGATGCGGATGTGCATGGACTATCGGCCATTGATCGATGCTACCATCAAGAACCGCTAGCCTCATCCCTGAGCTGACGAGCTTTTTGACCAACTCCGACGGGCTCGACTTTTCAGCAAAATTGACTTGCACAGTGGTTATCACCAGATACGAGTAGGAGACGCCGACATTGAGAAGACGGCATTCCAAACTGGTTACAAGCATTTCGAGTTCATGATTATGTTGTTTGGACTTGAGAACGCCCCAGCGACGTCATTGGCGGCAATGAACAACATCTTCTGCCCATACCTCAACCACTTTCTCGTGATGTACCTCGACAGTATTCTGGTGTACAACAGCACCCGGACGGAGCACAATGGACATCTTAAAAAAGTTCATGTTTTAAAAGAAGAAAAAAATCCGGAACACTCTCAAAGTGCAACTTTGGTTGCCGTTCGATTGAGTTTCTGTGTCACCTCATCAACAGTGGACAGATCACCATGGGTCCAAAAAGAGTGGCAGCAGTCGCTGATTTGCCAACGCCGACCAACGTTCAAGATGTTCAAGATTTTGTCGGCTTCTGCAATTACTACCGGCGTTTTGCACGGGGTTACGCCTGAGTGTTAGTGCATCTCCCTGACCGCACTCAATGAGTGGCGGTAGGGAGACAGCGAACAAGTAGTGTTCACCGCTTTGCGGAACGCTCTGACCTCGACACCAACCCTATGATAAGCCAATCCAATGGACAACTACATCATGGATACAGACGTGTCAGACCAAGCCATCGGCGCAATCCTCCTACAAGACCATGGCAACAGCAAGCAACCAGTTGCATACATGTCTCAGAAACTGCGAAGACCGGAACTAAACTATGCAGTACACGAGAAAACAATGTTGGCGGTCGTACATGCATTCAAGACATGGCAGTGTTACCTGGACTGCCTCTAATGCATCGTGCGCACCAACCACCATGCGTTGAAGTATCTGAAGATGCAGCCGAACCTCAGTCAAGGTCAAACCCGATGGATAGAGTTCCTTGAATCAGGGTTCGACTACGATATGGAGTTCTGGCCAGGCAAAATCAATCTGGCAGACGCACTCAGCCGCGGACCAGATTTCATGGCTGAGGTGGCAACACTACAACTGTAGCGAGACCCATATCTTGAATGACTGTTCACAAGAGGCTACAACCAGCACGGCGGATACGACAAGGCAGAATTATGGTACGACGCACCCTGTTGGCGCCGGCAATTCACTCGCCAGGTGGTCGTTCCCCCGAACGACAAACTTTTCCATATGTTGCTTGAAGAATGCCACGACACAGGACCAGGTGGACACTTCAGAGAGGAAAAAATGCTGAAGATTCTGGCAAAGAACTATTGGTGGGAAAAGATGCAATGGGATGTGGCCAGCTTCTGCAAGTCCTGCAACACATATCAGCGACAAAAATGCCGACGCACCCGGCCACCCGGACTTCTGCAACTGCTCCCTATTCTGATGGAACTATGGGCTGATATCTCCATGGACTTTGTCACGGGATTACCGGTCACACCCGAGGGATATGACGAAATCCTCTTGGTAGTCGACAGGTTTTCCAAACTGTCCCACTTCATTCTGGCGACAACCACTGTTACCGTCAAGGGAACAGTACGGTTGTTTCTAAACATCATCGTGCGGCTACACGGTGTACCAAGTATTAATTTTTTCCCATCTCTCATTGTACTCTGTTTTTTCATCCCAGCTTGTGTACATCGGCATGTATATGACTAACAGCGAGACGCAATGCTGCTGGAGTGTCATCCGATGGAGCTGATGCACGCTGAGGTCTGTACGTAATTTGTTGGAGCCTCTTCTCTCAGACGCATGATCTGCTCAGCTCCATCGGTAGGCCTCCTCAGCACTCACGCTACTGGCGGTCACTGCCACGACAGATGCTATCTGCTTGCGTCCTGTGCCAGATATTTCTGCACGATTGCAATTGCAACGTCATGTTCTGCTTGGGGTCCGAGTTTCAGGTTTTTCGGGTACTGTTTTAACCGGGGACTAGCATCGACGCTGCCTGGGTGTAGGTAGCCATAACTCCTTGCTGCTATTTTTCTATGTCATTCTGACCAAACGGCTGTGTTTGCAGCATGGGTATTTTGGTATGGCCCAGTTTTCAGGGAAAACGGACGACGTCCGGCTTTCGAGCTGTCGGCTGTCCAGCAGGGCTCACCAAAAAAAGCCTGCCTGCCAGAGAATATGTCATGTTTCTTATTGGCTGGTAAGCTGAGTAACAAGCTCTACACAGCTGAGAGAGAGCTCGTTCTTGGAGGGGTCTCTCGTTGTTGTTTATTCTCATTTACTAATCAGTTCTTCCAGGCTTTGTCTGCCTTTCTAGCGCTCAATCCTCAGCGCATGGTTTTCTCTTTTACAGACTTAGAGTGGAGAAGGGGGCAACAATGCAAAGCAATGAGCGCCGGGCCATGCCTACTCTAGCAATGTTGCAGCCTCAACATGCCACGCTAGTCTAGGATTTCAAGCATGGTATCAGAGCCAGAGCGCAAAAGAAGTAGCAGAGCTGAGCATCAGCAAGGCGTGAAGGTCCTAGTCAACGCCAGAGGAACCTAAAATGCGCCCTACAGGGGAAACTCTGCCGGATTTTTCCTAGCAGAGTTAGCCCCACCGGGTGGCATTGTCAAAATGCTCCCAACGCAGGGAAAATGCTGCCAAACGGTTTTTTTTCAGCACTGACCCCACGACGGCGGTGGTGTTGGTGGACTGGCAACGTGACGGGCGACTGTGTAACAGCACCAACGCACATGGCAACAGTGCCACAGACGAGGAAAGTGTCCCGTCTTTCCCCCTCTTCCCTCTGCTGTAGCAGCAGCGCGGCCACGTTCAATTGTAGCTACGTAGCACCAAAGCAATAGCCGTAGTAACAGATGCAGCAGCAGCCATAGCAGCAGCTGCAGAAGCAGCCGCAGTCACACAGCAGCAGTAGTAGAAGCAGCAACTACGGAGCACGAGCAGCCAGGCTAGCAGCCGTGGCTACACAACTATACAGCTGCGTAGCCGCATAGCTGCAGTAGTAGTAGAAGCCACGCAGCAGCAATAGCCACGCTAGCAACCGCGGCTGTGTAGTAGTGCAATTGCACAACTGCGTAGTTGCAGCAGCAGTAGCAGCCGCGCAACCGCGCACTAGCAGTAGCCGTGCCAGCAGCCGCTGTTGTGTAGCTGTACAGCTACAAAGCAGCAATAGGACTACAACCACAGCAGTTGTAGGAGCCGCAGTGGTAGCCATTACAGCAGCACCAATAGCAGCGTAGCAGCAGCTGTTGCGATAGCCATAGCAGCAGCAGTCGCAAAAGCGCACTAGCAGCAAAAAAAACGCCACGGCGACACCAAAAGCAGGTGCAACACCAAAAGCTAAAGCAACACCAAAAGCTATGGCAGCAGTAGTGACAGCATCGATTCTTGCAACAGCTGCAGCAGCAATGCAGCAACTGCTGCTGAAGTCGATTGTCTTTGGCTGACATCACTTCTGACATCACTACTAACGTCACAGCAAACTTTAGCAACCATAAAAAAAACACAAAAGGGAGAACATACGGAGAACTCACTAGGTTCACCATGTTTGAAAGCCCCAGTGGGGCTGGGTCCTCCTCTACTGGAAGACCCCCTGTTCCACCTTTTCTCTAGCAGCTCTAGTAGTTGCAATAACTGCAGCAAAAGTAGTAGCCGCTGTAGCAACAGCTGCTATAGCACCAGTAGTAGTAGTAGTGACAGCAGCTACACAAACAGCAACAGCCGTTACAGTACCAGCAACAGCAGCAGTAGTCGCACCAGCAGCAGCAGCAGATACAACAACAACAGATGCCATCGCAATAGCAGCAGCAGTGACTGCCACTGAAGTAGCCACTACATCAGCCACAACCATAGTAGGAGCAGCAACAGCACCAAGAACAGCAGTATCCCATGAGCATCATTGTCAGTAGCAGCAGCACCCTCCCGGACCCACTGTCCGCCATTCGCCAGCATCTCTCCACGCTGACACAAACACTTGCAGCACTACAGGCGCCCACAACGCAGAGCCATGGGAACGGTCCCCCACCCTTCCATCCTCACGGCCATGCCAGTTGCTGTCTCTGACGCCTTGTAATACCTAGAGTAGTAACAGATTGAGCACCAGCAGCAGACTGTAGCATTGCCCCTTGGCCCTACTCTGGGTGCTGGCTGTAGGTCCAAGGACTTTCAATCCCCGCCGCCACCTCTCCAGGCTGGAGACCAGTTTCGGAGCTAGGAGCTCAGCTTCCAAATCTGGGCTTAGGGCGAGGGCCTTTGGCCATACTACATCCTCCCGTACAAGCCCGACCATGCCGACCAGTTGTATGACGCAAGACACGCTGTCCGCGCTCTCATCCCGGTCACCCCTCTATTAGCGCGTCTCGCCTTGGAACCCTTTCTCAAGGACTTCACTATTGGGAGAACTCCAGACCCTGCGACCACATGGCACGTCTTGACGCGTCCCCATCGTCTCTCTAGTGAGGCCATAACCAGCCGCCTGCTCCGGGAGTTGAACTCCCTCCACATGGGGGCGACGGAGTCGGTCACCATCGATTGGCAGCGGGCGGAGGACATCCTCAAACGCCTCGGCGACGCTGCTCCACCCCCTTTGGCAACGCTTCTCACAATCAAACCCGGCACCAACAACCTGTTTGCCGATGTCTTCTTCCACTACAGTCAAGACGTTCTTGCTGCGATGACAGCCCAAGGCACCCTCATGCCCTGGGCCTTCGAGCTCTTCCTCAAAATTAAGGAGGCTTGCCTAGAGTCACACATGCATTGCTCTGAGACCGTCGCCTTCCATGCCATCACCTCTGTAGTCGTGGCCACTCCCACAACAGCTGCCTCTACCAACTCCTCCTCCTCTGGGAAGATGAAGTGCAGGGGTAAGAAGGGCAAGGGCCCATAGCAGCAGAAGACAGGTGCTAGTGGGGGCGGCTTGGTCTGCCACAACTTTGGCTAGCAAGGGAACGGGTGGTACACGTGCCCGCTCCTGACGGATGAGGTGCGCATCATGGCCACCATGCATCGCCAACTTGAGCGTCGTCTCGTCGCCACCGCTGCAGCTGTCGCCGACCCCTACTGCATCCACCTCGCTTGACAGCTCTACCCCTCCGGCGGTCACACCTGCCCTGCCGTCAATAGCCTTGCAGCAGTACCATCCGCAGCCGTCGGTGTCCCTCCCTCCATCATCAGCGCATCCCTCCTTCCTCCTAGGCTCAGGCGCTGTCACACCATTGTCATTGTACTCCCTTGGATCCTCCACTCATAAGCACTAATTGGAGCAGTTCATCATGCTCTAGCTTGGACTCCCTCGCCCTCCTCCTCAAGGAAGTGCAAGTTGCATCGCCGTGTGTTCTCCTGCCCTACCCTGCATGACAGAGACTGAGTTAAGGTCACGTCCTGGATCCTTGTCTGTCCCGTCATCTCTCGTGCCCTCCCCTCCTGCTCCTCTTTGTGTTGACGTTGCATGGTTGGATGACAAGCTGTCTCCTTTTCCACCCTCTTCCGTTGCGTCCGCGTCACTCGCTCTATGTCTTGTGTCGGTTTACGACCTGGCGACGCGAGGCCAGGATCCAATGGAGACCTCAATCATCAACTCCGGGCTACACATCACATGATAGCATCACATGAGGCCTTCAGTGTCCTTGGTCTTGTTGTTGATGTACCAGGTGTTCAGACGGGCTCTAGCTAGGTGTTACTTGTCCGTGACGTCGACGTTGTTCGGTTCTGTGGTCCCACTGGGGACCTCTTTGAGACCGATGTCCTCTTTGTCCCTGGTTTTGTGCTCAGTCTCTTGTCAGTCAATGCTCTCATGAGCATGGACGTCTTGCACTCGCATCGTGCTAGCATTGTGTCGTGGGTCCGTCCGGTCTTATCATCCTACACGCCACCGCTCGTGGCAACCTCTGGCACGTCCCTCGTCTGTCCTCCCTGTTAGCTGACTCCAACCACGTGATTGTCACCAGCACGCTCTCCTTGTAGCACACCCGTCTTCTCCACCACCGCCTCTGCCACGTCCAATCAGCCACCATCGACAGCATACTCCAAACCCAGCGGGCCATGGGTCTTGACCCTTTCTCCTTTCCCGTGACATGTCCCACTGAATGCATCGGCTGTGGACAGGGGAAGATGCACCACTCCACTTACCCTCTGTCTTCCTCCCATGTGCTCGCCTCTCTCGCCGTAGTCCACTCCGATGTCACGGGCCCTCTTCTGACAGAGTCTGTTGGGGAGCATGGACGCTATGTTCTCACCCTCACCGACAACTTTTATTGCTACCATTAGATCATTTGCCTTCGGCAAAAGAGCAATGTCGCTCCCACCATTTGCGACTAGAACGTTGGTATGGTCGCCCCCTACGTCGCTTTTGCTCTTATCACGGCGCTGAATTCATGGACGAGACCATGACCTTCCTTGCCTCCCGCAGGATTCGTCATGAGACATTGGCATCTTACACACCTGCCCAGAATGGTGTCTCTGAGTGATAGAACTGCATCATGGTTAACGCCGTGCGCACCATGCGAGTCAAATCTGGTCTCTCCAACGGTTTGTAATTTGAGGCCATGGCCTACATGACTTCCTTCTGGAATGGGATTCCCCATGGACCCCTTCCCCGCCAGTCCGCACCCCACCAGCACTAGTGTGGCCAGCGACTCTATCTCTGCCCGGCTCGTGTTTACGGTTGCGCGGCTATCGTGTGGCTGCCCTCCCAGCAGCAGGGCGGCAAGCTTGGCCCCCGCAGGCGTCCCTAGACCTTTCTTGGTGTCTCGCGGCAGTTGAAAGCCTAGCACTTGTGGGATCCCTCCCGGCACTGCATCGTCGAGTCCCGGGATGCCCTCTTCTTTGAGGACCTCTTTTCCTGTGACCTCGTTTGCTCTAACTCATCGATATCCCTCCCGTCGTCTGGGGGAGTGGCAAGTCCGTCCTCCATCTTGTCTCTTTTGGGTGACACATCGCCTGCCTCTGCTAGCCCCTCCGGGCCAACCGTCCCTTCTCCATCCGCACGTCCCTCTGGGCCAATCGCCCCATCTGCATCTGCTGATCTTTCAGGGCCAGCCTCCCTGTCCGCGTCTGCTAGTGACTCCGGGCCAGCCACCCCGTTTGCATCTGCTGGTCCCTCCGAGCCAGTCACCCAGTCTGCATCCGTTGGTCCCTCCGGGCCAGCCGCCCCGTCTGCATCCGATGGTCCCTCAGGGCCAGCCGCCCCGTCGATGTCTGCTAGCCCCTCCGGGCCAGCCGGCCCGTCTGCATCCACTGGTCCCTCTGGGCCAGCCGCCCCATCTGCATCCGCTAGTCCCTCAAGGCCAGCCGTCTCGTCTGTGCCTGCTAGCCCCTCTAGGCCAGCCACCCCGTCTGCGTCCGCTGGCCCCTCCGGGCCAGCTGCCCCGTCTCCGTCCGATGGCCCCTTTGAGCCAGTCGCCTCGTCTACGTCTGTAGGCCCTTTGGGCCAGCCACCCCATTCGTGTCTGTTGGCCCATCCACATCAGCTGACTCCTCCGGGGCAGGGCCAATGGCCACGTCTACGTGAGTTTGACCGTCTGCAAAGTCGCCGTTCCAAGACACACCCAAGACACGGATTGACTCACTCCAAGCCGCTCCTCTCTTCCGCCTCCCACTCGGCCATGCTACACCTGTGGCTCAGGCAGGAGCCTCCGACCCAGGCCATCAATGAGAACACAACTTGCCATCCCGCGTCCTCTCGCGCCACGACCCCCTGACGCCCCACGGGGCTCCTTGCCTCCCGGCAGACCCACTCCCACAGTTTTGAGTGGAGATCCATTGACAGTTGTGGGAGTGGGGCTTGGGGAGTGATTCAACCAAGGCCCTTGGCTTGGCCACACTGGTTGTCATTGCAAATCTCCATACCGGATCGGCACTGGGCTACGCCATGTTGTATTAGGAGCACCGACACGCTATCATGGCCACGCTCACGCGCATACCACCTGGGGCTCGAGAAGCGCACGCTTTAACCGTCCACCCCACGGTACGCCCGGAGGACCCAGCCACCCTGCACGAGGCTCGGGCTTCTCCTAAGGCCGCATACTGGGAGGCTGCATGTGCCAATGAGCTTGCCGCCATCCGGCAACATCAGGTCTACGATCTCGTTGACCTTCCCCCTGGCCGAAAGGCCATCGGTGCCAAGTAGATCCTTTGGCGCAAGTGGAAGCCCAATGGATCCCTCAACAAGTACAAGGCCCGTCTTACAGCCAAGGTTTTTGCTCAGGTCCCTGGAGTTGACTAAGACCAAAAATTCGCTCCGGTTGGCTGTTCTCCACTAGCCGGGTGTTGTTTGGTCTGGTTTCCCAACACAAGTGGGAGCTGCATCAGATGGACGTGAGTAACGCTTTCCTCCATGGCTCATTAGAAGGCGAGGAACTCTACATGGTGTAGCCCCCAGACTTCAACGACGGCAGTGGCAGGGTCCGGCAACTACGGAAGGCTCTTCATGACCTTAAGCAGCCGCCTTACTGCTAGAACCAGGAGATAAGTCGCACGCTTCTTACCAGTGACTTGCTTTGTAGTACTATAGACCCCGCACTGTTCATCAGCCCGAGAGGCCAGCCCTTTGTCGCCGTCCTAGTCTACGTGAACGACCTCCTCATTGGGTCACCAGACGGAGCTGTCATCGAGCGTGTCAAGGACCTGCTGCACGTCGTCTACGAGATGAAGGACCTCGGGCCTGCCTCAGTGTTCCTTGGAATGGAGTTGGAGCATGACCGCTTTGAATGCATCCTCTACATCTACAGCCGCCTACGTCTAGACCCTATCCCGTCACTTCGCAGAGGCCCTGGCCCTCGTACCAAACGCGTCCTCACCCATGTCCCTCAATGGCCAAAAAAAGCTGAAGAGCCTTGACCCTATCGTTGTGGGGGAGCCAGTTGACCTGACCACGTATCGCAGAGTCATCGGGTCACTGATGTTCCTGTCATTGACGATGCGGCCAGACATCGCGTTTTTTATTGAAATCCTCACCCAGTTTTCCCAGGGTCCGTGTCACATCCAGTTTGAGGCCGCGATCCGCATGTTGTGCTCTGTCATCTCGACTCCATGACGAGGCCTCATGTATCGTCAGCAGCAGTTGCAGTTGGCTACACTAACAGTGACTGGGCTGGTAGCCCGGACGGCGAGAGCCGCACTGGCTGGATCTTTCACGTTGGCGGAACGGCTATGTCCTGGCGTAGTGGCAAGCAAGTATGCATTGCATGTAGCACTGCTGAGGCTAAGAATGTGGCTCTTGGTTCTGGCGCTTGTGAGAGCATGTGGTTGCATCGTCTCTTGTACAAGTTGCATCAGTGTGTTGCATCCATCGCATTGCACTGTGAAAATTAAAGTGCCATGGCCATCGCCGACAATCATGGTTCCCATCCCACAAGCAAAAAGTACATGAATATTGAGTATCACTTTGCACATTTGTTATTTCACAACAGTAGCATTAGCAATGTGTGGATTGAGACAGCCTGCAGTTGGCTCGCTTCTAACCAAGGCACTAAAGCGCGACTAATTCAAGAAGGCTGTGAGTGCAGTAGATGTGCGTCCGTGAGTTGCTCTCTCAACCCATGCTCACATATTTCCCGTACTGGAGGAGTCTTGCCTGCTTGGTCGGTGTGCTCATTACCCTATACATATACATGTATATGTATATGTATATGTATATGTATATGTATATGTATATGTATATGTATATGTATATGTATATGTATATGTATATGTATATGTATATGTATATGTATATGTATATGTATAGGTATATGTATATGTATATGTATATGTATATGTACATGTACATGTACATATACATGTATATGTATATGTATATGTATATGTATATGGATATGTATATGTATATGTATATGTTTATGTATATGTATATGTATATGTACATGTATATGTATATGTATATGTATATGTATATGGATATGTATATGTATATGTATATGTTTATGTATATGTATATGTATATGTACATGTATATGTATATGTATATGTATATGTATATGGATATGTATATGTATATGTATATGTTTATGTATATGTATATGTATATGTACATGTATATGTATATGTATATGTATATGTATATGGATATGTATATGTATATGTATATGTTTATGTATATGTATATGTATATGTACATGTATATGTATATGTATATGTATATGTATATGGATATGTATATGTATATGTATATGTTTATGTATATGTATATGTATATGTACATGTATATGTATATGTATATGTATATGTATATGGATATGTATATGTATATGTATATGTTTATGTATATGTATATGTATATGTACATGTATATGTATATGT
>SZWC01005516.1:20937-36343 GCA_023375785.1 Penium margaritaceum
TGTTGGGAAAGGAGCCATCTGGCTCAGTTTCAGGTCCACAGGAGCAAGTTCCAGGAAAGTACCAGATGCCTGCTCCGATCGCCGATCCGACTTCACCATTGGAAAGATCAGGTGGCAAAATGTCTACGGTCCAAGTTTGAGGCCGATCCAACGGTCGGATTGGGAGATATGAATTTTCAAAGTTTCGGGGGTCATGGACCGTCGATGTCTGGGTGGGCATGGGTGATGGCTCCATGCCTTAGCCTGAGAAAAGAAAAAGGCAAGAGGTCCAGGGTCAAGACCTGATGGGAGAAATATCCAAAAAGGTCCTTGGTCTTAGGATTGCCTTGTCAGAGTGTGCTGACTAGGATAAAGGTACCTCTCCTTACTTTTTGGGTGAGGTGAGATCCTTGTGTGCTAGCCATGGACACATGGCAATTCTCCATGGGTTTGTGGGTTATGTGACCACTAGGAGTGTGCCATGAGAGCATTCTCTAGCTCTCTAGGTCGTGTGTGAGTGGTCAGCCTGATTGCTAGGCTGATTTCCTCCCTTGTGTGAGATTATGGACTCTAGTGTGTGAGCCTTAGCCTCCATGGCTAAGTGGTGTGGCTTGTGAGAGGGCTGACTTGCCCAAGCTCTAGCTCTATATGTACTCCACCATTTTGAGTGATTGAACAACCATTCTTCAGCACAAGTGATGCCCTTCCAATCACACATGCTCGCTGCTCCAAGGCTCCCTCTCTCCTCAAGTTCCAACAACACTTTGGTGTGTAGCATTGCCAGTTGGGTGAGAGTTTGGAACACTCTCCGGCCACGGTTGGGACAAGCTAAGTGAACCTTTCAGTGTGGAAACACCACTCCGTGGGTGATCTCTACCTTGGTTGAAATACCAAGGGCGGTCGGCGGTTTGCCTGTCGGCGCCGTTTACTCTAGACCGTGGCCAAGTGCGGAGTGACATTTGGTAGTTTCCTCAAACTTGCTCGTGTGGACCTAAAACTAAGTTGCATGACTCCTATCCCAATAATATTAGCCATTGGTAAGAAGCATATCAGGTCAGTAAACCCTCCTTTACATCTCCGTCCATTAGCTGTGAGATCTCTCCTCTCTCGAGCAGTCTTGGCCTCAGTCTTCGTCCGCTGCGTTGACCATACAATACCTCGAGTACCTGGAGAGTACAATTTGCTGTAGAGCGCCTTTGTCATGCAATATGCGAGCATCTTCCCGGTCTCCATGTATTCCAGGCTCACCATCTCCTTTATGACCAGGTCGCATGAGTAGTGGTACCCGATGTCGATGTGCTTGGTCCGCCGGGAGATCACATCATCCTATGCCATTTCCATGGCACTCTTCTTGCCCATGCAGACCTCTATTGCCTTCGTTTCTCGAACTCTCATCTCGGCAAGCAAGCAGCGTAGCCACTGTCTCCTTTCATTCTTCGATAGAACAATGTACTCTGCCTCAGCGGTAGAGAGGGAGAAATAGCTTTGCTTTGTGCTTGGCCAAAAGACTACACCACCGTTTAAGAGGTACACAAAGTCCAAAGTGGACTTTCTGTCATCAATTATTCCTTTCTTAGTCAATGTCTATGTAGGATACCAGCCGGCGCGGGTCAGATCCTTCTTGGCCTCCAAACTGGAGTCCCATGTGTCGGGTCTTCTCCAAATAGCACATGATGCACTTGACTGCTTGCTGGTACTGTTGCCGATGATCGGCTAGAAACCTGCTCACTTGCCTTACAACATAGCAAATGTCATAGTGTGTTCGTATCATGACATACATGAGGCTGCCTACAGAAGACTTGTGGGGAATGTTCTCCATCTCATGGCGTTCTGTTTTTGTGCAAGGGCTCATGGAGGAGGAGAGCTTGATGTCTGTTGTCATGGATGTACTGATGGGTTTGCAGTCCTCTATGTTGTAGCGCTTGAGGGTCTCCATCATGTACTTGATCTGGTTCAGCTCGATGGTGCCTACTGCTCGATTGCGGTAGACGGCTATTCCAAGGTACTACTCGAGCGGACCCATGTCCTTCATCTTGAACTTGTTACTGAGATCTATCTTCAGCTTATTCAACAGCTCCACCGTCAGATGATAAGGTCATCCACGTACACTACAATCTGCATCAAGCCTTGTTCATCCTCCCGCAGATAGACACTAGAGTCATTCTGACAGTGCGTGAAGTTCAGCCCGGTCATGAAGCTATCCATCTCCTTGTACCACATCCTTGGGGCTTTTTAAAGCCCATAGAGTACTTTGTCTACTTTGTAAACCTTGTCCTCTGGAGCTTTCACTCCCTCAAGCACTTCTATCAGTACTTCTTTATGTAGCTTCCCGTAGAGGAATGCTTTCTTGAGAACCATCAACTAGACCTCTAGATCTTGTTCAGGAGCGATGCCTAACATGGATCTGATGGAGACAAAGTTGACGGCAGGCGTAATCTCCTCGTACTCTGAGTTTGCATGCTGGGAAAACCCGTTCCCCACAAGTCTTGCCTTGTACTTGTCGATGATATCATCCTGCTTGAACTTTTTTCGAAGTACCCAGTGTGATCCCATGACGTACGCATTTGGGGGCCTGTCCACCAGAACCCATATTCTGTTCTCTTTTATGGATGTGAGTTCACTATCCACTCCCTCCCTCCACTTGGCCGCATTTGGCATGTTCATAGCATCCGTTGCAGTCATCGGCTCTCTCGAAGCCAAGCATGACCAACTGAGTTTGGTCCATTCCGCACTCTCAGCACCGTAATTGGGTAGAGGTTTCTTTCGGCGCTTACTACGCCGGAGTGTTGCTGGGGGTCCTTCAAGGCTTGGTTGCTTCTGTTGCTCTTGCGCTGCTAGTGATCCGCTGTTTAAAGAAGAGCGACCAATCTAAGAGTTTGACTAGGAGGCTTCCGACAACTTTGACTCCACTGGCACCATCTACGAGTTTTCTGGTGCCATATCACCTGACTAGAGCAAGACAACCCTTTCTCTTGATTTGGGAACATGAACAAGATCCAGCGACTCTCCCTTGCCAATCATCCTTTTATCAAACTCGATATCTTGGCTCCTTATGAACTTTCATGCCGCTTGGTCCCACAGCCTTTACGCCTTCTGTGCGGTTTTGTATCCGACCTTTACACACTTACGAGCACGTGCATCCAGCTTGCTACTTCCTTCTCCTGCTTGGGTCTTTGTCTAGGCAGTACAGCCAAAGTCCCTAAAGTATGAGGCATGTGGGATGACTTGTGCTGGCTGAAACTTGCAGAACTTGGCTCTGATACAAAATGTTATGTTGCCAAGATAGGGCACGCTGGTCTGGTTCTATTGTTGCTGCTGCTAACGCTATTGTGACTCTTGCTGTTGTTACTATGGAGGATGTTGCTTCTCCTGCTGTTGTGAGGATTGTTGCTGCTGCCGCTCATTCCGGTCCCTCTTCAACTTCAAACACTGTTTTTTGGAGTGTTCCTCTTTGTGGCAGTAGTGGCACTTGCCTTCATTCTTGTCTCTTTCCTGCTTTGACTACTACTGTTATTGGTTGCGTGAGCCCATGGCCATAAAAGCTCCTTTACTACTGCTGGCGTCATTACTCTTTCCTACATTAGGACACTGTTCCACCTGCACGAGGCACCTGCAGATGAAGTCAAGGTCTAGAGTCGGCTGGCATTCCAATGTCTGAAGTACCATATCGTAGCTTATAGGAAAGTCCCATGAACAAGAGGAACATGAAGTACGTCTCTTCCACACGATTGCCGGCCGTTGTAAGCAACTTTACCCTGTCCAAGTACGCCTCCATCCCTTTACCACCCTACATTTTTGATGCCATCATCTTCTCCTCCAAAACCATGAGGAATGCAAAATCCTTGCTCTCATACTTCTTATACAATGCGCCCTACTCCTCTTTTGTAGTAGCCTTGTCAATCACGTACTAAAGATGTCGGTTGGAGATGGTGTTCACAAGCAGCCTGTAGGCTTGCCTGTCCTCCTTTTTCCACTCCTCATATGCCGCTTCTGTAGTTGTAGATGAACATGCATCTGCTACACTTTTTTCTGGTGTCTCTCTCACTGTCACCCACACTGTGGTGATGCCTGTAGCTTGTGGAGACAGAGTGCGCCTGTCGGTGCTCACTACCTCCCACAAGTCCCTCTCCTCCAAAAGGAGGTGGATACGGATCTTCCAAAACTTGATGTTGGCGTGCCCTTACAGCCCTTGGAAGAGCTGGGCTGCTGTTATCATGCCTGCTGCTCCCATTTTTAGCTTAAATGATGTCAACGTTGTCCTTGAGTGGCGACGCTATCCCCGCTTCTACTACTATTTATGCCTGAAATATGCCTGAAATAAAATGGACCATAGAGGCCAGCAGACTAGGAATTTGGAAAAACAGAATCCCCCACAAGAAATTTCAGCTGAAACCTTTCAGATTGAGCCATAAAATAGGGTCATCGATAAGGTGTTTTAAATTATATACCCTCTTAAACACAGGATATGCTTCTACTCCAATCCGAACTCAGATCAGCCACCTTGTAAGCGGCATTTCTCCCAAACAAATCCATGGAATGCCAATATTCATGCAACAATGGTAATCTTACAAAAAATATTACACTTTACATGTGCCAGTTTTTAAATTTTATACATAAACAAGAGAGTTGTGGCCATTACGAGGCGACAGTCATACTCATAGAGAAGAGTGTAGTCCTGGCCGACGTTGTTTTGAGCATAACTCTCAATCCCATCATTGGCTTTTCACGATCTTGGGCTCGTTGGAAAGCTCTTCTTGTGAGCTTGAAGATACTGTGACTGATTGTCCAATTTGGTCATGTTTTGACCCTAATCTGTCACTCTCAACGTGATGGCCTCCGTTCGCTGAAACTAATTGAACTTAGCTCTGATACCAAATGTGGGAACTAGAGGTGAGAGGGAGCTTTGGTGCAGCAAGCATGTGGGACTGTAAGGACATCCGTTATGCTGATAAATGGTTCTTGAATCACTCAAAATGATGGAATACATAAAGAGCTAGAGCCTGGGCAAGACAGCCCTCTCACAAGCCACACCACCTAGCCATAGAGTCTAAGGTGTCAACGTGCCTCAAGTGACAGTCTAGAAAACGGGTGCTTATACAATGGAACCCGCCGACCACCTTTGGTATTGCAACCAAGAGATGAATCACCCTCAGAGCCAAGGTTCTACACTCTGTAGTTCATAATAATCACTTCTTTGCACTGTGTCCTTAGCACCTGGGTACTTTTGTACGAAAAGTGAATTCCTAGCACTTAGACCAACCAATGCTTCTTTAGTCTCTGCCTCTAGTGGAAAACTTGTTAGGAGTCTCAACGGTAAGAATTGTACTCAATGACAGGCTACTGACAGGTTCTTATAGTCCTACAGCCAGCCTCTAGCATAGGCACATAGTGGCTCCTTGGATGAGCCACTTTGGGGGTAATATGGATTGCGTCATGCCCCCTGCCTACATGGCGCTCCTTGTGACCGCCAAGTGGCGTAAGCCACAAGGGAAGACCATGGAATATTCTAAGATATCTCCTAGAATATTCTTGTCACCCTTTAGGTGACGAACTACTAAGGACACAATGCAAGGAAGTGATTCATATGAACTGCTCAGTGTGGAATTTTGGCTCTGAGGGTGATATCATGTCTTGGTTACAATACCAAGAGCGGTCAGGGGAAACCATTGTGTCTGAACCCATTTTCTAGACCGTGGCCTGAGACAGGTTGACAAATGATTATGGACCCACACTGACTAGTTGTAGGATACACTTCAGCGCACTCTCTCGCCCTCTCTGTCTTGCATCGTACATCTGCTCCATCAGCTCTATCTACTCTATCCGCTCCATCACCTCCAACAGAGTGTGCTAGCACTTAGCAAAGAAGGACCATGGATAAGCTCTGCCCTTGGAGATACAATCCTTGGGCCCTAACTACGATAAACGCTCCCTTTGGAGGCACGACCCTGGATTTGCTAGTGTGCATTCTTCTATGTTTGCTAGTGATCAATGGCTACGGAGTAAGCGGCGAATATGCATCTTGTAATCCGGTAGCATACAACAGCCTACATTGGCCTTAACAAAGTAGAGAAGCACAGGAGCACAGGAGTATGACGACATCTACATCGCTCACTCTCAAGGAAGTCAATATTCGGATGTCAAAGTTCACAGGGTCTGGTTTTCCCCTGTGGAGCTGGCAATTTGAGACTGTCATGAGGGAGCGTGGCTAGTTGAAGAGATTCCTTGGAGAAGAGGTTGAACCTCGAAAAACAGATGCTGAATATGGAGCGTGGAATCTCAAAAATGACATGGCGCCTGCGATTCTTATGAGAACAGTACATTAGTCACAACATGTCCACCTCCAAGGTATCACACATGCATCAAAGGCTGATGAGAAGCTTGCACGTGTACATCCATCAACGGCTCTTGAAAATCGCCTCTTCATCCTTCAAAAGTTGATTTCAATGAGGGTAAAGGAGGGAGAGTCGGTTCCGGACTTCTTGTTGCAGTTTCAAGGACTACTGCAGCAAGTGACGTAAATGAACCGGGAAAACGACACCAACATGCAGGCCATGATCCTCCTCATAGCGTTACGTGACATCTGGGATCCTCTGATCACCGTCTTTGGCGGTTAGAAGGATGGGGGATTTAACGTATGAGGTAGTGTCCGAGTACGTGCGCAACGAGGCCATGTGTCGCAACTATAGTGAGACTAACATTTCAGCCTATGC
Source organism: Penium margaritaceum (assembly GCA_023375785.1). NCBI lineage: Eukaryota > Viridiplantae > Streptophyta > Zygnematophyceae > Desmidiales > Peniaceae > Penium > Penium margaritaceum. The sequence continues at coordinate 27,627 of SZWC01005516.1, forward strand.
TGCACGATACGGTGGTCGTGGCAACAATTTCTCTTTCAGTCAGAACAGTAGCGAAACGGTGGCGGTGGAGGAAAAGGCAATGGTGGCAGTAGAAAGAGTTCAAACCAACCTGGGAAATGCCATAACTGTGGCAAGCCTGGACATTGGACACGGGAGTGCACGGTTCTCAAGAATGAAGACGGAGATCATGGTGGTAGATATGAGGGTAAAAGAAAGGGTAAAAAGGATTTGACAAACATCATGGGTGAGAGCGTGCTGGCAACCAAGGGAGCGCCAGTTCTCAAGCGTAAAGCCTACGAGGTTGACTCTCGCAGGAACCACAACTCTTCAAGGGAGAAGGATGGATTCATCTCCATTAGGGACACTGAACGTTGCTTCAGATCTGCCAACGGCAGCCTTGTCCATGCGCAAGGCGAGGAAGATAAGTCGATCAACATCGATGTGAACGGTACTGAAAAAGACTTGAAGCCACACAACGTTGTGTACATGCCGTGTTTTATGGGAAACCTCTCGTCACTGTCCAAAATCACGGACCACGACATGACGGTCATTTTCACGAAGGAGGAAACCGTGATAATGAGGAAAAAGGATGTCAAGATCTCCTATCGTAAAGAGAGTCTTGTCATACAGGTCTTACGAGTTGATGGACTCTACGTTTTGTAGACCAAACCCCTTAAGAGAATTAATGAGGGATATGCGGCAGTTGAAGAGCCCAATGTTGGGAAAGGAGCCATCCGACTCAGTTTCAGGTCCACATGAGCAAGTTCCAGGAAAGTACCAGATGCTTGCTCCGATCGTCAATCCAACTTCACCATTGCAAAGATCAAGTCGCAAAATATCTACGGTCCAAGTTTGATACCGATCCAACGGTCGGATTGGGAGATATGAATTTTTGTAGTTTCTGGGTCATCGACCGTCGATATCCGGGTGACCATGGGCGATGGCTCCATGCCTTAGCCTGAGAAAAGAAAAAGGCAAGAGGTCCAGGGTCAAGACCTGATGGGAGAAATATCCAAAAAGTTCCTTGGTCTTAGGATTGCCTTGTCGGAGTGTACTTACTAGGATAAAGGTACTTTTCCTTACTTTTTAAGTGAGGTGAGATCCTTGTGTGCTAGCCATGGACACATGGCGATTCTCCATGGGTTTGTGGATTATGTGACCACTAGGAATGTGCCATGAGAGCATTCTCTAGCTCTCTAGGTCGTGTGTGAGTGGTCAGCCTCATAGCTAGGCTGATTTCCTCCCTTGTGAGATTATGGACTCTAGTGTGTGAGCCTTAGCCTCCATGGCTAGGTGGTGTGGCTTGTGAGAGGGCTGACTTGCCCAAGCTCTAGCTCTATATATACCCCATCATTTTGAGTGATTGAACAAACATTCTTTAGTACAAGTGATGCCCTTCCAATCACACATGCTCGCTGCTCCAAGGCTCCCTCTCTCCTCAAGTTCCAACACCCAAGTCTCCAGAGCCTGATGTTGCACCACAAGCCGTCACCATGGCGGCCAACTGCAGTAAGAGAGATCTTGAGCTGTGGCACTTGAGTTTTGGCAATATGGGCTACAGCGCAATGCAAGCTATGCAGCAGCACGAAGTGGTTCATGGGATGGAGCGATGCAAGGCCAAGGATGAGGTAAAGTACAAAAAGCTGTTTGAGCCATGCCTTTTAGGCAAGGTAAAAAAAAACCCTTTGAGCATAATGGACAACGTGCGGCAGCAATCATGGACCTGATTCACTCTGATGTGTGCAGATCATTCCGCACCCCTTCAAACGGCGACAACAAGTATTTCGTGACCTTCATCGATGACCATAGTCACAAGATGTGGATCTACTTCCTCAAGATAAAGTGAGAGGTCAAGGAGAAGTTGCAAGAGTTTGTCGCGATGGTAATGTGGTAGACTAGTAAGAAGGTCAAGATACTGCACACGGACAACACTGGTGAGTACGAGGCATGCAAAGGCTGGTTGAGGCAACACGGTATCAACCACCAGACTACCACACCTTACACGTCCCAAAGTAATGGCGTTGCCAAGCGGATGAACCAGACTATCCCCCGCATGACACGAAGCATGCTCTTTGACGCCAAACTTTCACCTTGTATCTGGGCTGAAGGTGTAAGAACTGCTTGCTACCTCGTGAATCTCACTCCGGCAGCCCACTTAGAAGTCATGATAGAAGCACCAAGAGACGTTGCTCAGGAGGTCAAAAGAGGTTTCGTGAGGGAAGAAGCCTGATGCCTTACACTTGAGGTTCTTTGGTTGTACTGCATGGGTAAATGTCCAAGTAGGAGAAGGAAGTGGCAAGCTAGGTGCACACGTTCGTAAGTTTGTAATAGTCGGATACGACACTACACACTAGGCATACAGGCTGTGGGACCAAGCGGCGGGAAAGCTCATCAGGAGCCGAGATGTCGAGTTTGATGAAAGAACGCTCGGCAAGGGAGAGTCCCTTGACCCTATCCATGTACCGAAATCAGGAGAGAGGGTTGTGTTGCTTAAGTCAGGTGATCACGCCCCTGAGAACTGGCAGATGGTGCTAGTGAAGAATGGTATTCCAGGAAAAGTGGCTGTGTAGGCTGATATAACGACGAACTCTGACACTGAATCTTAGTCCTCTGAGGCCTTTGAAACATACTTTGAGGCTGCTGCATCTTCCTCAAACAGCGGATCACTAGCAGCGCATGAGCAACAAAAGTAATTTGGCCTTGAAGCACCACAAGTAACATTCTGACATAGTACGCGCCATAAGGAGCCTCCGCCGAAGTACGATGGTGAGAGTGCATAATGGACCGGACTCAACTGGTCAAGCTTGGCTCAGGGAGAGCCTGTGACAGTAATGGAGGCTATGAACATGCCAGATGCGGCCAAGTGGAAGGAGGCAGTGGATAGTGAAGTTGCATCCATTGAAGAGAACAGAACATGGGTTCTAGTGGACAAGCCTCCAAATACACACGTGGTGGGGTCAAAGTGGGAACTCCGGAAAATGTTCAAGTAGGATGGTATCATGGAAAAATACAAGGCAAGAGTAGTGGCGAAGGGATATTCCTAGCGTGTAGGCTCACAGTACGAGGAGACCTTTGCGCCTGTCGTCACCTTTACGTCCATCATATCCATGTTGGACATCACTGGTGCAAACGATCTGGACGTCCACCAGTTGGATGTCAAGACAACTTTTTTCTACGGGGACCTAGAGAAAGAAGTGCTAATGGAAGTGCCCGAGGGAGTGAAAGCTCCGGAGGGCAAGGTTTGCAAACTGGTCAAAGCACTCTACGGGCTGAAAGAGACCCCAAGGATGTGGTAGAAGGAGATGGACGGCTTCATGGCCGGGATCACCTTCACGCACTACCAGAATGACCCTAGTGTCTATGTACGAAAGGATGAGCAAGGCTTGATGTTGGTTGCACTGTACGTGGATGACCTGATCATCTGCTCGTCATCAGTTGAGCTGTTGAACAAGCTGAAAACAAATCTCGGCAACAGGTTCAAGATGAAGGACATTGGTCCGCTCAAGTTCTACATTAGGATAATCGTCCACCGGAATCGAGTAGTAAGCACTATTGAGCTGAACCAGACCAAGTACATCATGGAGGTCCTCAAGCGCTACACCATGGAGGACTGCAAGCCCATCTGCACACCCATTACAACAGACATTAAGCTCTCCTCCTTCATGAGCCCAAGCACAAAAGCAGAATGGCATGAGATGGAGAACACTCCATACCAGTCTGCTATTGGCAACCTCACGTATGCCATGGTAGGAACACGCCCTGACATTTGTTATGCTATGGGACAAATGAGCAGGTTTGTGGCTAATCCAGGGCCATAGTACTAGCAAGCAGTCAAGCGCATCATGCGCTACTTACACAACATTCAATACATGGGACTCCAGTTTGGAGGCAAAGAAGGATGTGACCTGCTACGGCTCGTGTACTACACAGATGCTAACAGGGGAGAAGTTATCGATGACAAAAAGTCCACCTCGGGCTTTGTGTGCCTCTTGAAAGGTGGTGCCGTCACTTGGGCAAGGAGAAAGCAAGACTATGTCTCCTTACCTACCGCTAAGGCAGACTACATTGCTCTAGTAGAAGCATGCCAGGAGATACAGTGGCTATGCAGTTTGCTTGCCGAAATCAAAGTGCCACTAACGGAGGTAAAAGAGTTCCGCATCAACAAGAGCGCCATGAAAATGGCACAAGATCATATCATCTCCTGGCGGACCAAGCACATCGACATCACGTACCACTACTCACGCGACCTGGTCGCAAAGGGGATCGTGGACCTGGAATACATGGAAACCATGAAAATGCTTGCACATTGCATGACAAAGGCGTTGGACAGCAAATTGCACTCTACAGGTACTCGAGGCATCGATATGGTTAAAGTAGCGGACGAAGAGTAAGGCCAAGACTGCTTGAGAGAGGAGAGATCTCACAGTTGATGGACAAAGGTGCAAGGGAGAGTTTGTTGACCTGATATGTTCCTTCTCCATGGCTGATATTAGGTCAGTCATAGGACGGACTAGGCATGCACTGCTCCCTTGGAGTAAGTCCTTTAAGTCTGCTCCCGATAGACAAGGCATGCACTGCTCCTTTGGAGCAAGTCCTCTTGGTGATCTGGATAGTATAGCCAGAAAACACTACCTAGGACAACTCTTTTGGGCTAAGATGTTCCAAAGTTAGTCTGTGGTGCGAGAAGTCACTCGATCTAACCCCAGTCTGGTGACAAATTTTTCTTTGTGACCAAAAGGGGAACAGGAAGGTTTTGTGGGAAGTTTTAGAACATTCCAAGGTCTAGTGTGGTGGCTGGCGCCACTTGGCGTTCACAAGGAGCTCCATGTAGGCAGGGGGGATGACGCAATCATGATTGCTACCAGAGTGGCTCATCCAAGGAGCCACTGCGTGCCTAGGCTAGAGACTGGCTATAAGACTATAAGAACTTGTGAGTTTTGTATCATTGAGTATAGTTCTTACCTTTGAGACTCGTAACAGAAATGTGTACCAGAGGCAGACACAAAAGAAGCATAGGTTGGTCTAAGCCCCAAGAGTTTGCTCGTCGCATGAACGTGACCAGGTGCTAAGGTCATAGTGCAAGGAAGTGATTCTTATGAACTGCTCAGTGTGGAACATTAACTCTGAGGGTGATATCATCTCTTAGTTGCAATACCAAGAGCAATGAGCAGGAACCATTGTGTCGGAATCCGTTTTCTAGACCGTCGCCTCAGGCAGGTTTACACGAGTGACCTCTTGCTTGAGAGACGAACTTGTTGGGAAAGGAAACATCTGGCTCAGTTTCAGGTCCACAGGAGCAAGTTCCAGGAAAGTACCAGATGCCTGCTCCGATTGCCAATCCAACTTCACCATTAGAAAGATCAGGTGGAAAAATGTCTACGGTCCAAGTTTGAGACCGATCCAACGGTCGGATTGGGAGATATGAATTTTCGAAGTTTCAGGGGTCATGGATCGTCAATGTCTGGGTGGGCATGGGTGATGGCTCCATGCCTTAGCTTGAGAAAAGAAAAAGGCAAGAGGTCCAGGATCAAGACCTGATGGGAGAAGTATACAAAAAGATCCTTGGTCTTAGGATTGCCTTGTCAGAGTGTGCTGACTAGGATAAAGGTACCTCTCCTTACTTTTTAGGTGAGGTGAGATCCTTGTGTGCTAGCCATTGACACATGGCGGTTCTCCATGGGTTTGTGGGTTATGTGACCACTAGGAGTGTGCCATGAGAGCATTCTCTAGCTCTCTAGGTCGTGTGTGAGTGGTCAGCCTGATTGCTAGGCTGATCTCCTCCCTTGTGTGAGATTATGGACTCTAGTGTGTGAGCCTTAGCCTCCATGGCTAAGTGGTGTGGCTTGTGAGAGGGCTGACTTGCCCAAGCTCTAGCTCTATATGTACTCCATCATTTTGAGTGATTGAACAACCATTCTTCAGCACAAGTGATGCCCTTCCAATCACACATGCTCGCTGCTCCAAGGCTCCCTCTCTCCTCAAGTTCCAACATTTGGTATCAGAGCCAAGTTCTGCCACTTNGGTGAGGTGAGATCCTTGTGTGCTAGCCATGGACACATGGCAATTCTCCATGGGTTTGTGGGTTATGTGACCACTAGGAGTGTGCCATGAGAGCATTCTCTAGCTCTCTAGGTCGTGTGTGAGTGGTCAGCCTGATTGCTAGGCTGATTTCCTCCCTTGTGTGAGATTATGGACTCTAGTGTGTGAGCCTTAGCCTCCATGGCTAAGTGGTGTGGCTTGTGAGAGGGCTGACTTGCCCAAGCTCTAGCTCTATATGTACTCCACCATTTTGAGTGATTGAACAACCATTCTTCAGCACAAGTGATGCCCTTTCAATCACACATGCTCGCTGCTCCAAGGCTCCCTCTCTCCTCAAGTTCCAACATTTGGTATCAGAGCCAAGTTCTGCCACTTCCAGCCAGCACAGGCCGTCACTTTGAGAGTGACGGGTTGGGGTGAAACCTTCACCAGATATGACAATCAACCACTTGATCTTCAAGTTCAAAAGACAAGCTTTCCAACGAGCCCAAGATCGCGAAGATCCAACGGTCAGATTGAGAGTTAGGCTCAAAACGAGGTCGGCCAGGGGTACACTCTTCTCTATGAGTAAGACTGTCGCCTTGTGATGAAAAAAACTCTCTCATTTCTTTGTCAAATTTTAAAAGTGGCACATGCGAATTGTAGTATTTTTCCTAAGCTTTCCATTGATGCAAAAATATTTGCATTCCATCAATTTGTTTGGGAGAAACGCCGTTTACAAACTGGCTGGTCTGAGTTGGAGTAGGAGCAGAAGCATACCTTGTTTTCAAGAGGGCATATCTTTCAAAATCCCCTGTTGATTGTTGGAACTTGAGGAGAGAGGGAGCCTTGGAGCAGCGAGCATGTCTGATTGGAAGGGCATCACTTGTGCTGAAGAATGGTTGTTCAATCACTCAAAATGATGGAGTACATATAGAGCTAGAGCTTGGGCAAGTCAGCCCTCTCCCAAGCCACACCACTTAGCCATGGAGGCTAAGGCTCACACACTAGAGTCCATAATCTCACACAAGGGAGGAAATCAGCCTAGCAATCAGGCTGACCACTCACACACGACCTACAGAGCTAGAGAATGCTCTCATGGCACACTCCTAGTGGTCACATAACCCACAAACCCATGGAGAATCGCCATGTGTCCATGGCTAGCACACAAGGATCTCACCTCACCTAAAAAGTAAGGAGAGGTACCTTTATCCTAGTCAGCACACTCTGACAAGGCAATCCTAAGACCAAGGACCTTTTTGGATATTTCTCCCATCAGGTCTTGATCCTGGACCTCTTGCCTTTTTCTTTTCTCAGGCTAAGGCATGGAGCCATCACCCATGCCCACCCAGACATCGACAGTCCATGACCCCCGAAACATCGAAAATTCATATCTCCCAATCCGACCGTTGGATCGGTCTCAAACTTGGGTCGTAGACATTTTGCCACCTGATCTTTCCAATGGTGATGTTGGATTGGCAATCGGAGCAGGTATCTGGTACTTTGCTGGAACTTGCTCCTGTGGACCTGAAACTGAGCCAGATGGCTCCTTTCCCAAGAATCTCCCACTTTGCTGTAATCAGAGTGGGCTGAGTCCACATGCCTTCATGCAGAACTGCTGCTTCTCACGGGTCACTGGCTTGGTGCAGAAATCAGTGACCTGCTTGCTGGTTGGAGTAAACTCCAGCTTGATAGCACCCTCCTGCACCATATGCCTGATGAAATGATATGCGATGTCAATGTGCTTGGTGTGTGAATGGTGCTCAGGATTCTTGGTGAGTGCGATTGCGCTCTGGTTGTCGACGCGCACAGGAACTGGAACTGCTGCACTCCCACTCATCTCTGCCATGAGACGTTGGAGCCAAACTGCTTCCTTGGCTCCAAAGCTGAGAGATACGTACTCAGTTTCTGTACTCGAGGTGGCCACGACCACCTGCCGCTTNGTAGTCACACTCGCTGCGCTCAAACCCCATGCACTGCAACGCCGCATCCAACTTCTGGTTCCAAGCACGCGACGCTTGCTTGAGGCCGTACAGCGACTTCTGTAGCTTGCAGACCAGGTGCTCCTGGCCATCCATGACGAACCCCTCCGGCTGCTCCATGTAGATCTCTTCCTCCAAGTCACCATTCAAGAGTACCGTCTTGACATCCATGTAGTGAACCTCGAAGTCCTCAGGTGCTGCATAAGAGACGAGCGTGCGTACAGAGGCAAACTTTGCAACAGGGGCAAAAGTTTCTGTGTAGTCGATGACCTCCTGCTGCGAGTAGTCCTTGGCGACCAGCCTCGCCTTGTACTTTTCCAGGTTACCATCTGCTCCCCGCTTCTTCTTAAAGACCCACTTACACTTGATCACCTTACGTCCTGGTGGACGTTCAGTCAGCTCCCACGTGCCGTTCTCCAGCTGCGACTGTATCTCCTGCTGCACGGCTTGCGCCCAATCTGCTGCATCCGGTGCAGCCATGGCCTCCTTGTATGACGTTGGCTCATCTGAATCTGCTGCAACTGCGACGTTCATCTGTTCTGGTTTCTGCAGCATCCAGAAATGGCCGCGCTCACCAGGCTTGTAACGCACCCTAAGAGGGTACCTGCGACCTGGTGCTGGAGCGTTAGCGGGTGGCTGGCGCGGTGCTGCTGGCACAACTGCTGCTGCTGGTGGTGCTACATCTCCCTCCTCTGCTTCTGCCGATGAGGCTGCTGT
>SZWC01005516.1:44745-62954 GCA_023375785.1 Penium margaritaceum
ATGGACTCTAGTGTGTGAGCCTTAGCCTCCATGGCTAAGTGGTGTGGCTTGTGAGAGGGCTGACTTGCCCAAGCTCTAGCTCTATATGTACTCCACCATTTTGAGTGATTGAACAACCATTCTTCAGCACAAGTGATGCCCTTCCAATCACACATGCTCGCTGCTCCAAGGCTCCCTCTTTCCTCAAGTTCCAACAGTGGTGTGGCTTGTGAGAGGGCTGACTTGCCCAAACTCTAGCTCTATATGTACTCCATCATTTTGAGTGATTGAACAACCATTCTTCAGCACAAGTGATGCCCTTTCAATCACACATGCTCGCTGCTCCAAGGCTCCCTCTCTCTTCAAGTTCCAACAGAACTTTGGAACATCTAAGCCACAAGGAGTTGTCCTAGGTACTGTTTTGGGTCTATACTATCTAGATTAGACCCAAGGGACTTGTTCCAAAGGAGCAGTGCATGCCTTGTCTATCTGGATCAGACTTAGGGGACTTATTCCAAGGGAGGAGTATATGCCTAGTCCGTCTTGTGCCTGTCCAAATATCACCCATGGACAAGGAGCATATCAGGTCAACATAAGGCTCACACACTAGAGTCAAGAATCTCACACTAGAGAAGGAATGAGCCTAGCAATGAGGGTGACCAGTCTGAAACAATGGCTCACTCCCAGTGGTCACATAACGTACAATCCCATGGAGAATCGCGATGTTTCCATGGCTAGTTCAGAAGGATATAACCTCGTCTAAAAAGTAATGAGAGGTAACTTTATCCTTGTCAGTACACTCTGACAAGGCAATCCTAAGACCAAGGACCTTTTTGGATATTTTTCCATTCATGTCCTGAGCCTAGACTTCTTGAATTCTTCTTTTCTCAGTCTAAGGCATGGAGCTGTCACCCATGGTCATCTAGACATCGGCGGTCCATGACCCCGGAAACTTTGAAAATTGATATTTCTCAATCCGATTGTTGGATTTGCATGAAACTTAGAATGTTGAAAACTTGCCATGTGATCTTTATAATGGTGGAGCGAGATTGATGATCGGAGCAAGCATCTAGTAGTTTCCTGGAACTTGCACCTGTGGACCTGAAAGTAACCCAGATGGCTCTTTTCCTAACAGTTGTGCCATATTTGTTCCCTAGTTATGTCCTTATTATACCCTATTTATGTCCTAGTTGTTCTCTAGTTGTGCGTTACTTGCACCTCAGTAGGACACTACCTATGTCCTTGTTGTACCGTTGTATCCTACTTGTACTCTTATTCTACCATACTTACACCATATTTGTACCCTAGTTATGTCTTACGTGCACCATAGTTGTACCCTAGTTATACCCTTACTTTCTCCTAGTTGTGCCTTAGTTGGGCACTAGCTACACCCTAGTCACACACTAGTGTTGCCCTAGGTGTGCCCTAGTTGCACCCTACTTGCGTCCTACTTGCGTCGTAGTTGCGGTCTACTTGCACTCTAGTGGCATCCTATTTTGGCCCCAGTTGCGACTTAGTTGGGCCCAAGGTACCCCTTCGTTGTGCCCTAGGGCTGCCCTAGTAACGCTCTAGTTACGTCCTAGTCGCGTCCTAGTTACATCCTAGTTGCACCCAATTTGTACCATTCTTTCGCCCTAGTTGTGGTCTATTGATACCCTAGATACGCCCTACTTGCACCCTACTTGCGCTCTAGTTACATCCTGGTTATACCCTACTTGCATCCTATGTGTATCCTTTTTATGCCCTACCTGGATCATAGTTGCATCCTAGTTGTACCCTAGTTGTGCCCTACGTGGGTCCTACTTGCGCCTTAATTGCGTCTCAGTTGAGTACTAGGTACGCCCTAGTTATACCCTAGGTATACCCTAGTTGCGACCTTGTTACGCCCTAGTTGCACCCTAGTTATGCCCTAGTTGCTCTCTGCTTACGCCCTATTTGTACCCTCATTTTGCCCTGGTTACATCCTAGTTGCATCCTACTTGCATCCTAGTTGAACCCTAGCTATGGCATAGTTACATCATACTCGCAGCCTACTTATGCCCTAGTTGCGTCCTTGTTACGTCGTAGTTCCACCGTGGTTATGCCCTACTTGTACCATACTAGCGTCCTACTTATATCCTAGTTACGCCCTACTTGTACCCTATTGATGACTTACTTGCACCCTAGTTGAGCCCTACTTACATCCTAGTTGCGTCCTAGTTGCGCCCTAGTTGGCCATAGTTGCATCTCTTTAGGTCACTGGCTACACCCTAGCTGCGTCCTCATTGCATCATAGTTGCACCCTACTTGTGCCTTGCTTGCGCCCTTTTTGTGCCCTAGTTGCACTCTAGTTGCACTCTAGTTGCGTAGAAGTTGGGCCCCATTTCCGCCCCACTTGTGCCCTAATTGCACCCAAGTTACACCCTAGTTGCGCCTCACTTGGGCCCTAGATACGCCATGTTTACACACTAGTTACATCCTAGTTGTACACTAGCTACGCTGTACTTCGGCCCTACTTGTGCTCTAGTTATGCTCTAGTTGTGCTCCACTTTCACCCTAGTTGCGCCCTATTTGCGTCCTACTTACGCCCTAGTTTTGTTATAGCTATGCCCTAACCACGCCCTAGTTGCACCGACGTTGTGTTGGATCTGGAGGAGAGAGGGAGCCTTGGAGCAGCGAGCATGTGTGATTGGAAGGGCATCACTTGTACTGAAGAATGGTTCTTCAATCACTCAAAATGATGAAAGACATATAGAGCTAGAGCTTGGACAACTCAGGCCTCTCACAAGCCACACAAGTTAGCCATGGAGGCTATGGCTCACACACTAGAGTCCATAATCTTACACAAGGGAGGAAATCAGCCTAGTAATCAGGCTGACCATTCACACACGACCAAGAAAGCTAGAAAATTCTCTCATTGCACACTCCTAGTGGTCATATAACCCACAATCCCATGGAGAATTTCCATGTATCCATGGCTAGCACACAAGGATCTCATCTCACCTAAGAAGTAAGGAAAGGTACCTTTATCCTAGTCAGCACACTCTGACAAGGCAATCCTAAGACCAAGGACCTTTTAGGATATTTCTCCCATCAGGTCTTGACCCTGGATCTCTTGTCTTTTCCTTTTCTCAGGCTAAGGCATGGAGCCATCGCCTATGGTCTCCCGGATATCGGCGGTCGATGACCCCCAAAACTTTGAAAATAAATACCTCCCAATCGGATCGTTGGATCGACCTCAAACTTGGACCGTAGACGTTTGCCTCCTGATCTTTCCAATGGTGAAGTCAGATTGACGATCAGAGGAGGCATCTGGTACTTTCCTGGAACCTGCTCCTCTGGACCTGAAATTGAGCCACATGGCTCCTTTTCAAACAATCTCCCACTTTGCCGCAGTCAGAGTGGGCTGAGTCCACATGCCTTTATGCAGAACCGCTATTTCTCACGGGTCACTCACTAAGTGCAAAAATCAGCGACCTGCTTGCTGGTTGGAGTAAACTCCAACTTGATAACACCCTCTTGCACGATATGCCTGATAAAGTGATATGCGATGTCGATGTGCTTGGTGCGTGCATGGTGCTCAGGATTCTTGGCGAGTGCGATTGCACTCTGGTTGTCGATGCGCACAAGAACTCGAACTGCTGTACTCCCACTCATCTCTGCCATGAGACGCTGAATCCAAACTGCTTCCTTGGCTCCAAAGCTGAGAGAGACCTACTCAGCTTCCGTGCTTGAGGTCGCCACGACCTCCTACCGCTTGCCACACCAGCTGATGGCACCTCCATTCATGAGAAACACATGTCCAGAGATGAATTTGCGGGTCTCAAGATTTGAAGTCCAATCTGCATCTGTGTAGCCGGTGTAGGTGATACTGTTGTCGTTGCCGTTGTAGGTGATGCCGACGTTCATGGTTCCAGCAAGGTTGTTGAAGATCCGCTTCACTTCCTTCTGGTACTTCGGTCCAGGATTACCCATGTACTGGCTCACAGTACTCACAAACTGTGCGAGGTCCGGCCTGGTTGCCACCATCATGTACATGAGACTGCCGACGGCGCTCAACTACTTCTGCCGCTCAGCTGCATCTGCTTCTCCACTGAAGCTCATGAGGTACTATCGCGTCTCCAGCGGCGTGCCGATGGATTTGGCCTCTGCCATGCCAAACCGCTGTAGGACGTCCTTGATGTAGCGGCTCTACTGTAGCGAAAAAGAGCGTGATTTGCGGTCACCCGTGATCTGGATGCCGAGGAAGTATGACGCTGTCCCGAGATCCGACATTTGGAAGCGCTCCTGCATGGCTTCCTTGAACTCCTGCAGTGCAGACATGCTGTTGGAAAGGAAGAGCATGTCATCCACATAGACAATGATGATGAGGAACTCATGACCATGCTGCCAGCGATAGATGCTGTAGTCATACTCACTGCGCTCAAACCCCATGCACTACAACGCCGTATCCAACTTCTGGTTCCATGCAAGCGACGCTTGCTTGAGGCCGTACAATGACTTTTGCAGCTTGCAAACCAGGTGCTCCTGGCCATCCATGACGAACCCTTTGCCTGCTCCATGTAGATCTCCTCCTCCAAGTCACCATTCAAGAATACCGTCTTGACATCCATGTGGTAAACCTCGAACTCCTCTGCTGCTGCATAAGAGAGGAGCGTCCGCACAAAGGCAAACTTTGTTACAGGGGCAAACGTTTATGTGTAGTTGATGCCCTCCTACTGTGAATAGCCCTTGACGACCAGCCGCGCCTTGTACTTTTCCAGGTTACCATCAGCTCCTCGCTTCTTCTTAAAGACCTACTCGCACTTGATCACCTTACGTCCAGGTGGACGCTCAGTCAGCTCCCACGTGCCACTGTCCGGGTGTGACTGTATCTCCTGCTGCACGGCTTGCGCCCAATCTGCTGCATCCGCTGCAGGAATGACCTCCTTGTATGACGTTGGCTCATCTGAATCTACTAGAACTACAACGTTCATCTGTTCTTGTTTCTGTAGCATCCAAAAATGGCCACGCCCACCAGGCTTGTAACGCACCCTAAGAGGGTACCTGCAACCTAGTGCTGGAGTGTTAGTAGGCGGCGCGCGCGTTGTATTGCTGGCACAACTGCTGCTGCTGGTGGTGCTACATCTCCCTCCTCTGCTTCTGCTGATGAGGCTGTTATATCTGGTGCATCAGACATGTGAGAGTAGAGTGATTCTCCCACTGTCACGGTAGAGGAAGGATCGGGAGAGACTGGGCGAGGAAGGATTTTTGCTCCTATTGTCTCGTCAGCTGCTGGTCCTGCTGCTGCTGCTGCGATGACTACTGCTACTGCCGCTCCTTCTAGTCCCTATTGAGCGTGAAACATTCCTTATTGTAGTGTCTCTCTTTCTGGCAGTAGTGGCATTTGCCTTTCTTTCTACCTTTCTATTACCCACACTGCTGCTGCTGCCGGTTGCGTGAGCTCGTGGCCATAAAAGCTGCTTCACTGCAGCCGCCGCCATTGCGCTTTGCTACATTGCGACACAATTCCACGTACACTCGGTGTGTGCAGATAAAGTCGAGGTCGAGAGTTGGCTGGCTCTCCAGTGTCTCTTGCACCGTGTCGTAGCTGGTTGGGAGTCCCCTCAACAAGAGGAGGATGAAGTGCGTCTCTTCCACAGGGTTGCCGACCGCTCTCAACTGCTTCGCCAGCGTCTTTGCCCTGTCCAGATACGCCTCCATGCCTTTCACCACCCTGCATTTTCAGGACCATCATCTTTTCCTCCAAAAGTATGAGGAATGTAGGATCCTTGCTCTCATACTTCTTGCACAATGTGTCCTATCCCTCCTTTGCAATAGCCTTGTCACTCACCTACTCAAGATGCGGGTTGGAGATGGTGTTGACAAGTAACCTATAGGCCTGCCTGTCCTTCTTCCACTCCTCATACACCGCTGGTACAGCTCCAAAAGAACCCGCATTAGCTACACCCTTTTGCGGAGTCTTCCCCGCCACCACGTACACTACGGTGATGCCTTTTGCCTGTGGAACTAGAGACGGCTCGTCGCCGTTCACCACCTCCTACAAGCCCCTCTCCTCCACAAGGAGACGGGTACGGATCGTCCAAAACGTGAAGTTGGCGCGTCCCTTCAGCCTCTCTAAATGCTGTGCTGCTGTCATAACGGCAGCTGCTGCCATTTTGAGCCTTGGTTATGCTCAGCGCTGCCCTTGGATGGCGGCGCTACCCCTTCTTCTACTGCTGTTTCTGCCAGAAATCTGTCTGACAATAAGTGGTCTGTAGATACCAGCAGACTGGGAATTTTGAAGATTCTAAGCGGAGCCCACTACTGGAAAATTCAGCTCAAAACCTTTCAGATCCACCCATAAACCAGGGTCATCAACAGGGGATTTTGAAAGATATGCCCTCTTGAAAACAGGGTTTGCTTCTGCTCCTACTCCAACTCAGACCAGCCAGCTTGTAAACGGCGTTTCTCCCAAACCAATCAATGGAATGCAAATATTTTTACATCAATATAAAGCTTAGGAAAAATACTATATTTTGCATGTGCCACGATTTAAATTTGACAAAGAAACGAAAGAGTTATGTTCATCTCAGGGCGACAGTCTTACTCAAAGAGAAGAGTGTAGCCGTGGCCAAACTTGTTTTGAGTATAACTCTCAATCCAACCATTGGATTTTTCCAATCTTGGATTTGTTGGAAAGCTTGTCTCTTGAACATGAAGATCCTTTGGTTGATTGTCAAATTTGGTGAAGGTTTGACCCCAACCTGTCACTCTCAAGGGGACGACCTGTATTGACTAAAAGTGGCTGAACTTGACTCTGATACCAAATATTGGATCTGGAGGAGAGAGGGAGCCTTGGAGCAGCGAGCATAAGTGATTGAAAGGATATCACTCGTGCTGAAGAATGGTTGTTGAATCACTCAAAATGATGGAGTACATATAGAGCTAGAGCTTAGGCAAGTCATCCCTCTCACAAGCCACATCACTTAGCTATGGAGGCTAAGGCTCACATACTAGAGTCCATAATCTCACACAAGGGAGGAAATCAGCCTAGCAATCAGGCTGACCACTCACACACGACCTAGAGAGCTAGAAAATGCTCTCATGGCACACTCTTAGTGGTCATATAACCCACAATCCCATGAAGAATTACCATATGTCCATGGCTAGCACACAAGGATCTCACCTCACCTAAAAAGTACCTTTATCCTAGTCAGCACACTCTGACAAGGGAATCCTAAGAGCTAGGATCTTTTTGGATATTTCTCCCATCAGGTCTCGACCCTAGACCCTTTGCGTTTTCCTTTTCTCACGCTAAGGCATGGAGCCATCGCCTATGGTCTCCCGCATATCGGTGGTCGATGACCCTGAAAACTTTGAAAATTCATATCTCCTAATCCGACCGTTGGATGAATCTCAAATTTGGACAGTAGAGATTTTGGCACTCAATCTTTCTACCGATGAAGTCAAATTGACGATCGGAGTAGGCATCTGGTACTTTTGTGGAACTGAAACAGAGCCAGATGGCTCCTTTTCCAACACGTTGCACCTCAGTTCAGTACTAGATACGCCCTAAATGCACTCTATTTGTGCCCTATGTATACCCTACTTGTGCCCTATTTACGCCTTAGTTATGCCCTAGTTACGCCCTAGCTATACCCAGTTGCACCATAGTTACCCCTCAGTTGTGCATTTGTTACGCCGTGGTTGTGTACTATTTGTGCCCTAGTTGTACCCTCGTTGTACCCTAGTTATACTCTTATTGCGCCAAATGTACGCCTTACTTGCTCCCAAGTTGCATCCTACTTACATCCTACTTATGTCCTATTTACACACTAATTCCGCCATACTTGTGGCCTAGTTGTGCCCTAGTTGCGTCTTAGTTGGGCACTAGTTATGCCATAGATTCACCCTAGGTGCGCCCTACTTGCGACCTAGTTATACCCTAAGTATTATCTAGTTACGCCCTAGTTGCGCCGGACTTGAGCCCTACTTGCGCCCCATTTGTACCCTACTTGCACCCTAGTTGCTCCCTAGTTCCCCTATTACGCCTTTTTTTTGTCCTACTTGTGCTCTAGTTGCATCCTAGTTGTGCCCTAGTTACATCCTATGTGTTTCCTACTTGCGTCCTACTTGTACTTTAGGTACGTCCTGTTTGTGCCCTAGTTGTGTCCTACTTGCAACCAAATTACTGTTGACCTGATATGCCTCTTGTTTATCGCTGATATTTAGACAGGCAAAGGACGGACTAGGCATGCTCTGTTCCCTTGGAGTAAGTCCCCTAAGTCTGGTCCAGATAAACAAGGCATGCACTGCTCCTTTGGAGCAAGTCCCCTTGGTCTAATCGGGATAGAATAGCCAGCAAACACTACTTAGGACAACTCCTTGTGGCTTGGACGTTCCATAATTGGTCTCTGGAGTGAGACGTTACTGGGTCAAATCCGAGCCCGATGACTAATTTTCTTTGTGATCAAAAGGGGGACAAGAAGGTTCTAAGAGACATCTTGGAACAATCCAAGGTCCTTCTTGGTGGCTGGCGCCACTTGGCGGTCACAGGGAGCGCCATGTAGGCAAGGGGTGACGCAATCCAGAATCTGCCCCCAAAGTGGCTCATACAAGGAGCCACTGCGTACCTAGACTAGAGGCTGGCTCTATGACTATAAGATACTGTGCGTTGCCTTTCATTGAGTATAGTTCTTACTTTTGAGACTCGTAACAGAATTGTCCACCAGAAGCGGACACTAAAGATGCATTGGTTGGTCTAAGCCCCAGGAGTTTGCTTTGCGCGCGAAAGTGCCCGGGTGCAAAGGACACAGTGCAAGGAAGGGATTCCTATGAACTACTCAGTATGGAACCTTGGCTTTGAGGGTAATATCATCTCTTGGTTGTAATACCAAGAGCGGTCAGCGGGAACCATTGTGTCGGAACTCGTTTTCTAGGCCCGTAGCCTGAGGCAGGTTGAGAATTATATCTTACTTGGGCAATAGTTGCATCCAGGTTACGTCCTGTTTACATCCTACTTGCATACTACTTGCATCCTTAATGCATTCTAGTTACGCCATAGTTGCACCCTAGTGGTGCCGTAGTTGTACCATACTTGTGTCCTATATGCACCCTACTTGCGCCCTAGTTGTGCCTTAATTGCACCCTAGTTATACCATACTTGCGCCTTACTTGCACTATACATGTGCCCTACTTGCACCCTAGTTACGTCCTTGTTGCTCCCTAGTTACGCCCTATTTTGCCCTGGTTGCATCATAGCTATACACTAGTTGCGTTCTAGTTGCACCTCAGCTGGGCAATACCTACATCCTAGTTGTACCCTAGTTGAACCCTAGATACGCCTTAGTTGTACCCTAGTTGTGCTCTAGTTGCAACCTAATTGCGTCCTACTTGTAGCCTACTTGCGTCCTAGTAGTGCCGTAGTTGTACCTTAGTTACGCCTTAGTTGCGCCTTACTTGGGCCCTAGTTGCGCCTTTGTTACACCATAGTAACACCTCATTTGGACCCTAGCTATGTCCTTGTTGTGTCCTAGTTGCACCCTAATGCGTCCTAGTTCCGACCTATGTGCATCCTACTTACGTCTTACTTGCGTCCAATGTATGTCCTATTTGTCCCCTAGTTGCACCCTACGCTCTATTTGCACCATACTTGTAGCCTAGTTGTCTACTAGTTACGCCCTAGTTTCATCCTATTTACACCCTACTTGCATCCTAGTTCCACCCTTGTTGCACCTCTATTGCACACTAGCTACCTCCTAGTTACGTCCTAGTTATGTCCTATTTGTGCCTTACTTATGCCCTGCTTGCATCCCAGTTACGCCATAGTTATGCCTTAAATGCACCCTAGTTACGTCCTAGTTACCCTTCAGTTGGGCACTAGCTACGCCCTAATCACGCCCTAGTTGCGACCTTGTTATGCCGTAGTTGCAACTCATGTGAACCTTTTTTGCGCCCTAGTTACGACCTAGTTGTACCCTAGTTGTAACCTAGTTGTACCCTACTTGTACCCTAGTTGTATCCTACTTGTATCCTAGTTGGGCCCGATTTACACCGTACTTGTGCCTTAATTGTGTCCTATTTCTGCCGTAGTTGCACCCTACTTGCGTCCTCCTTGCGCTCTAGTTGCATCCTAGCTCTGTCTTAGTTGCGTTTTACATGAACCCTATTTGCCCTCTACTTGTGACCAAGTTGTATGCTCGTTGTGTCCTAGTCGCATCCTACTTATGCCCTACTTGTGTCCTACTTGCGCCCTACTTACTTCCTAGTTGTGTCCTAGTTACGCCCTAGTTACATCCTACCTATATCCTACTTACATCCTACTTACACCCTAGTCACGCCCTAGTTCCATCCTACTTACGCTCTAGTTGCGTCCTAGTTATTTCCTACTTGTGCCCTAGTTCAATCCTAATTGCACCCTATTTTTGTCCTCATAACATAAACTTACATCCTAGTTATGCCATACTTTTGTCCTACTTGCGTCCTCCTTCCGTCCTAGTTACAGCCTAGTTAGACCTTAGTTGTGCCCTACTTATGTCCTACTTGTGTCCTACCTGGGTCCTACTTTTGTCGTAGTTGTGTTTTACTTGTATCCTAGTTGCGACCTACTTGGCCCTAGTTGTATTCTAAATGTGCCTTAGTTGCATCCTAGTAATACCAAAGTTGGCCACTAGCTATGCCCTACTTGCGTCCTAGTTGCGGCCTAGATACACCCTAGTTGTACCCTACTCGCGCCCTACTTGCTCCCTACTTGCGTCCTAGTTGCGCCCTAGTTATGCCCTAGTTGCAACCTACTCGTAACCTACTTGTACTCTAGTTACGTCCTAGTTGTATCCTAATTATACCCTACGTGCACCCTACTTGCACCATACTTACATCCAGGTTCTATCCTAGTTCTGCCCTAGTTGCATCCTACTTGCACCATACTTTTGTCCTACTCGCACCCTAGTTGTGTCCTAATTGCACCCTATTACATCCTATTTACACCCTACTTGTATCCTAGTTACGCCCTTATTGCATCCTAGTTGCGTACTAGATGCGTCATAGTTGCGCCGTACTTGTACCTTAGTTAAGCCCTTCTTGCACCCTATTTACGCCCTTATTCCTTTTTAGTTACATCCTAGTTACGCCAGACTAGCGTCATACTTGCGTCCTACTTGATCCTAGTTGCATCCTAGTTACACCTTAGTTTTGTGCTACTTATGCCCTATTTGTACCCAATTTGCGTTTCATTCGCGCCCTAGTTGGGCCCTACTTGCATCCTAGTTTTATCCTACTTAGCTCTAGTCGCAACCTAGTTATACCCTCATTGTGTCCTAGTTGCTCCTCTCTTGGACACTAGCCACATCCTAGTTGTGTCCCAATCGTGCCCTACTTGTGCCCTAGTTACACCCTAGTTACGTCCTACGTTCATCCTAGTTGTGCCCCTATTATGTGTTGGTAAATCAGCCATCCGGCTCATTTTCAGTTCCACATTAGTAAGTTCCAGGAAACTACCATATGCCTGCTCCAAGCGTCAATCCAACTTCAGCATTGGAAAGATCAGGTGGAAAAATATATACGGTCCAAGTTTAAGGCGGATCCAACGATCGGATTGGGAGATATGAATTTTCAAAATTTCCAGTCTCATCGACCGCCGATATTTGGGTGACCATGGGCGATGGCTCCATGCCTTAGCCTGATAAAAGAGAAGGGCAAGGGTCTACGGTCAAGACCTGATGGGAGAAATATCCAAAAAATTCCTAGATTCTTGGGTTGCCTTATCACAGTGTGCTTATTAGAAGAAAGGTACCTCTCCTTATTTTATGGGTGAGGTGAGATCCTTGTGTGCTAGCCATGGACACATGGCGATTGTCCATGGGATTGTGGGTTATGTGACCGCAAAGAGTGTGTCATGAGAGCATTTTCTAGCTCTATAGGTCGTGTGTGAGTGGTCAGCCTGATTTCTATACTGATTTCCTCCCTTCTGTGAGATTATGGACTCTAGTGTGTGAGCCTTAGCCTCCATGGCTAAGTGGTGTGGCTTGTGAGAGGGCTGACTTGTCCAAGCTCTAGCTCTATATGTACTCTGTTATTTTGTGTGATTCAATAACCATTCTTCAGCATAAATGATGCCTTTCCAGTCCCATCTGTTTGCTGCCCCAAGGCTCCTTCTCTCCTCTACATCCAACACTTGGTATCAAAGCCAGGTTCTACCACTTTCAGCCAGTACAGGCCATCACTTTGAGAGTGACGGGTTAGGATGAAACCTTTACCAAATTTGATAATCAACCACTTGATCTTCAAGTTCAAAAGAAAAGCTTTCCAACAAACTCAATATTGCAAAGATCCAACTGTCGAAGCGAGAGGTATGTTCAAAACGAGGTCGGCCAGGGCTACATTCTTCTCTACGGAAGGCGGTCCCCTTGTGATGACCATAACTCTCTCTCTTCTTTGTCAAATTTAAAACGTAGCACATGCGAATTGAAGTATTTTACCAACGCTTTCCATTTGTGCAAAATATTTGCATTCCATTACTAGGCATGGGAGAAACACTATCTACAACCTGGCTGGTGTGAGCTGGAGTAGGAGCAGCAGCATACCCTGATTTGAGAAGGGCATATCTCTCAAAATCCCCCGTTAATGACCCTATTTTATGGGTTGATCCAAACGGTTTTGAGCTGAATTTTCTAGTGGTGGGCTGAGTTTTTCCAAATTCTCATTCTGCTGACCCCTACAGTCTGCTTTTTGCCACACAGATTCCTGGCAGAAGCAGTAGCAAAAGTAGTGGTAGCGCTGCCACTCAAGGATAGCCATAAGCATCACCAAAGCTCAAAATGGCAGCAGCAGGCGTGGTCACAGCAGTCCAGCCCTTGGAGAGGCTGGAAGGATGTACCAACTTCACGTTTTGGAAGATCCGTACCGGTCTCCTCTTGGAGGAGGGGGGCTTGTTGGAGGTGGTGAGTTGCGACGACCGCGCTCCGCTTCTACAGGCAAAAGGCATCACCGCAACGTAAGGGGTGGCGAGAAAGATGCCGCAAAAAGGTAGAGCAGATGCAAGCTCAGCTATAACTGCAATGGCGGCATATGAGGAGTGGAAGAAGAAGGATAGGCAGGCCTACAGGCTGCTTGTCCATACCATCTCCAACCCGTATCTTCCGTACGGGAGTGCCAAGGCTACTGCAAAAGAGGGGTGGGACACGTTGCGCAAGAAGTATGAGAGCAAGGATCCTGCATTCCTCATGCTTTTGGAGGAGAAGATGATGGCATTGAAAATACAGGGTGGCAAAGGAATGGAGGCGTACTTGGACGGGGCAAAGGAGGTGGCCAAACAGCTAAAAACGGCCAGGAACCCTATAGAAGACAAGCGCTTCATCCTCCTCTTACTGAGGGGAGTCCCAACGAGCAATGACATGGTGTGAGAGACGTTGGAGTGCCACCCGACTCTCAACCTAGACTTCATCTGCACACACCTGGTGGAAGTAGAATTGCGTCAAAATGCTGCAAAGCGAAATGGCAGCAGTAGCAGCAATGAAGCAGCTTTCGTGGCCATGGGCTCACGCAACCAACTGAAGCAACAGTGAAGGAAGGAGGCAAGAAGGACAAGTGGCACTATTACCAGAAAGAGGGTTACCACTTGAAAGAGTGCTTCCAGGTGAAGAACGACTAGGAAGAGCAGTTAAAACAGTAGCAAAAGCAGCTATCTCTACATTAACACCAACAGTAGTCACAACAACGTCAGTATCAGCAGTAGCAACTATAGCAGATCCAGACCGGCGTGCGCCATTTTGGCAACCTGAACGTGGCCAAGGAGGTACGCGACTGCTTCTTTATGGCGAAGTCTGACATGTCGCAGAAGGAGAAGGTGGATCTGGCATGGTACAAGGACTCTGGGTGTACCAAGAGCATGATGCACCACATGGAGTGGTTTGTGCAGTTGCTTTATATTCCTCCCCGTCTGATTGCTTTGGGTAATGATCGGGTGGTGTATGCTAAGGGGATTGAGATTGTGGAGATGTGGTTGGAGACCGCGCCTGGCATTAAAGTGAGAGTGTTCCATGGCGTGCTATACGCACCTAATGCTGCGTTCAATCTTCTCTTAGTGCCCTCTCTCACCAATACAGGACTGTGAGTCATCTTTGACGATGACTATGGCTACATCCTCGACAAGGAAACGCGAGAGGAGTTGGCCAGGTTGGTGAAGGAAGGTGACATGTATCGCCTGTTGGGGACGACCAAGATCTCGTGCGAGCAGAGTCTTGTAGGAGTGGTGCAGGCAACAGATGGCAAAATCTGGTATGGGCGCTATGACCACATCGACATGCGTGCCTTGCAGCAACTTCAAACGAAGCAGATGGTGCTTGACTTGCCCACCATCTCTAACTTTGAGCAACACTTATGCATCGGCTGTTTGGAGGGGAAGCAACATCGCGAGGCGTTCTTGGG
The DNA here is from genome assembly GCA_023375785.1 of Penium margaritaceum. Lineage (NCBI taxonomy): Eukaryota > Viridiplantae > Streptophyta > Zygnematophyceae > Desmidiales > Peniaceae > Penium > Penium margaritaceum. Next base: position 59,110 of record SZWC01005516.1, read on the forward strand.
AGTAGGGGAGCACGTGAAGGAGGTACTGGAGCTGGTCTACACGGACTTGTGTGGCCCGATGCAGACCGAGAGCTTTGGAGGCTCTAGGTATTTTCTCATGTTCCTTGATGATTTCAGCCGTTACAGTGCTATGTACTTAATTTTGTCCAAGGACCAATGCTTTGACAGGTTCAAGGAATTCAAGGCCATGGTGGGGATCCAGAATGGCAAGAAAATCAAGGCGTTTTGTAATAACCATGGTGGAGAGTACCTGAGCAAGGAGTTCCATGACTATCTCGCAGCAGCAGGCATCAAGGCGTAGCGAACTATGCCATACTCGTCGCAGTAGAACGGTGTAGCAAAACACGCCAACCGTACCATCGTTCTGTCGGCGCGCTCCATGCTACACACGGCTCAGCTCACCTACAATTTTTGGGCAGAAACAGTAAGCACTTTGGTGTGCATTTAGAAACGTAGTCCAACCAAGGCCTTGGAGCAGATGAAGCTATACGAAACATGGTTTGGCAAGTAGCTGAGCGTGGGTCATCTTCGCGCGTTTGGCAGCTTGTCGCATATGCAAGTGCCAAAGGAGAAGCGGCAACCTCCAGTACCAGGTCGCAGGTAAACTCTTCGGGTGCGCTATAAGCCTCGTGAACACGGCCATTTCTGGATGCTGTTAAAACCAAAATAGATAAAGGTCACAATTGCAGCACATATAGATGAGCCAACATCATACATGAATGCCATGGCTTCACCTGATGCAGCAGATTGGGCGCAAGCCGTACAGCAAGAGATACAGTCGTAGCTGGACAACGGCACATGGGAGCTGGTTGAGCGTCCACCTGGACGTAAGGTGGTTGATTGCAACTTGGTATTCAAGAAGAAGTAGGGAGCAGATGGCGACGTAGAAAAGTACAAGATGAGATTGGTTGCCAAGGATTACTCGCCGCAAGAGGGTATCGATTTCACTTAAACCTGTCTCCATGTTTCCAGGTTTGCCTTTGTGTGTACGCTCTTTTCCTATGCATCAAGAGAGGAATTTGAAGTCCACCACATGGACGTCAAGACAACGATCCTGAACGGTGACCTGGACAAGGAGATTTACATGGAGCAGCCGGAGAAGTTCTTCATGGATGGCCATGAGCACCTGGTTTGCAAAGTGTTGAAGTCGCTCTACAGCCTCAAGCAAGCCTCTTGTGCTTGGACCAAGAAATTAGATGCGGTGTTGCAGTCCATGGGCTTCCAGCGCAACGAGGGTGACTACAACGTCTATCGCGGGCAACATTAGGATGAGATCCTTATCATCATCGTATATGTGGATGACAATCTACTCCTTTCGAACAGCATTTCTACATGGTAGGAGTTCAAGGAGGCCACATAGGAGAGCTTCCAATTGTCTGATATCGCGGAGACGTCATATTCCTCCAAATCGAGATCATGCGTGACCGAAAAATCACGCTCTCTCTCACTGCAGCAGAGCCGGTACATCAAGGAAGTCTTATAGCGGTTCAGTATGGCAGAGGGGAAACCCATCAGCATGCCACAAAAAACGCGGTAGTACCTCGTGAGCTTCAATGGACAAGCAGATACAGCTGAGTATCAGAAGTACCAGAGCACCGTCGGCAGCCTCATCTACCTGATGGTTGCAACTAGGCCTGCACAGGCTGTAAACATTGTGAGCCAACACATGGTGAATCCAAGCCTCAGTACGAGAAGGCAGTAAAGCGGATCTTCCACTATCTTGCTCAAAACATCAAAATCGCCATCAACTGCAACGGCAACGACAACAATGTCATCGGCTATACAGATGTAGATTCGGCTTCAAACCCTGAGGACCGCAAGTGCAACTCTGAACATGTGTTCCTCATGAATGGTGGAACCATCAACTAGTGCAGGAAGCTGCACGTAGTTGTGGCCACCTCAAGCACGGAAACTAAGTATGTCTCTCTCAACTTTGGAGCCAAGGAGGCAGTTTGGCTTCAGCGTCTCATGACGGAGATGAGTGGGATTGAAGCAGTTGGACTTCCTCTACGGGTCAACAACCAAAGCGCAATCGCACTCAGGAAGAATCCTCAGTACCATGCATGACTAAGCACATTCACATAGCATATCACTTCATCAAGCACATGGTACAGGGGGGTCGCTGGTTTCTCCACCAAGCCTATGACCTATGAGAAATAGCAGTTCTGCATGAAGGCATGGGGACTTTGCTCACTAAAACTGCGGCAAAGTGGGAGATTGTTGGGAAAGGAGCCATCCGGCTCAGTTTCGGGTCCATAGGAGCAAGTTCCAGGAACTACCAGATGCCTGCTTCGATTTTCAATCGGACTTCCAGAATGGAAAGATCAGGTAGGAAAATGCATACGGTCCAAGTTTGAGGCTGATCCAACGGTCGGATTGGGAGATATGAGTTTTCAAAGTTTCCGGGTCATCGACCACCGTATCTGGTTGACTATGAGCGATGGCTCCATCCCTTAGCCTGAGAAAGGAAAAAGGCAAGTGGTCCAGGGTGTAGCGGGAGGGCCGGTTCCGCCCTCCCTCCTCGCTGATGCGAGGGGTGGTAGCGCACCACCCCTCGCGTCAGTGGGGGCTGGCCGGCGGCCAGCGATTCGCTGGCCGTCGGCCAGCTCACTGCCGGCCGCCTGGACGGCCGGCGGCCGGCCAAGCGATCGGCTTGCCACCGGCCGGCCAGCAGCCAGCCGCCAATCGCGGCCTTAAGCCGGATCGGCGGCTGAGAGGCCACAAAGGCCTCGAGGGCGAGGTCTCGTGGCCTCGTGCCCTCGCCCCCCCTCGCCCTCCTTGCAAATGAGCAAGAGAGGACGAGGGATAGGGGGAGTGAGAGTGAGGACTAAAACTGCTAGCGCGAAATCGCCAGCGTGCCTCGCACGCGACGATTTCGCACTAGAGCGATAAAAAGAAACTCGAAGTTTGTTTATGACGGACTTCGACGTAAAACAAACGGAATAACTTGTGCAAAGACACGAGTTCGAGGTAAAAATCCCCGGTTTGGGTCCCAAAACCAGGGGTTTGGTTAAAAACAGAAATGGGCCTCCGGAGACTCGAAATATTTGAGTCTTCCTGCTCTGGGTCGTTGATGACGATTGCCCCTCAGTCTTGCGAAGGGATTAAACCCCTGACGCGGACAGAGAACGCCATTCTGTGAACTCCGACGATGACTTCAGAGCAGGAGCTGTAGATCCGGCCCGGTTACAGTGGTATCAGAGCGAGACGCTCCTCGTGACCAAGAATTCAACAGAAACGGCGGCTACGACATAGATAAATGCCGACGGCAGCTGCAAGCAGCAACAGAAATGCTAGAAGGGACTACGGCGTCTACACTTCACGGATTGAAGTGCCGTAAAGTGCGATAGAGAGCTTGAAAAAACTCTACTTTGTAGAGACTCTTACTTCTAGCCTCTCTTCCTTTCCAAGGGGCTAGGAAGATTTTTGTGGGGCGGGTTGGGGAGTTCCCACCCTCTAAAATCATAAAATTCTCCTCATTTTGAAGGCTCCTTCAAAACCCCTTCATCCAAAAATTAGGATAGCGCCCCTTCCTAAGCTTAAGGACTCTCACGGCCTGAGAGAACCCTAAAAAGAAGGTGGGAGACACCATGGGGATTTTTGGCGGCTCCTCCAACGCTGCCAGCTCAAGGAGGACGCCGCCAAGGGGCGCGAGACGTGACAAGAAGACGCAAGAAGAGACCAAGGAAGACCAGAAGAGAAGAAGACAAGAAGACAAGAAGAAAAGTAGTCTTTTCGTTCTTGACTTTGTACTTGTTTGCGTTCTTGTTCTTTGACTTAATTTTGTGAGCAGTACTCATACTCCTTGTCACTCCCTTGTATTATGATTTTTTGTTTTCCTAGAT
>SZWC01005516.1:65582-77107 GCA_023375785.1 Penium margaritaceum
ACGAGTGTGAGTTCATGTTTTCAGACAAGGATGTTAAACAATTTGAGTTTTTGACGAGTTCAAATTTCTCTGTTGTTTTCTCCCCTCTCATTAAACCTCATTCTGCACTTGCTGATCGACATTGCCCACTAAATCTTGCATCACCAGACGAGATGCATGACCGAACCTGCTTAGTGGTGGCGACACCAACCATTGTGCAAGAGTTATGTAACACGGTGATTGAAACAAACACCCTCAAAGCAATGAGTTCAATCACATTCGCAGTACCTTCAGTCGATAATTTTGACCCAGTGAAGTTTAAAGACTGGAAGGTGCTGGCGGAATTCACATGTGTCCACAAGATGTGGACTCGAGTGGGTGAATCATGGGAGTTGTGACGCTCGTCGTACAGATTCCGTGTTTATCACAAACTCGGCTTACCATCGTCGAGTCTGTTCACTCGGAAGAGTGGAGGCAACATGACGATGCAGTTCAAAGGACACCTAGCTGGTTTTCCAGTGAATGTACTGGCTGACACTAGAGGGGACGACTCTTTTGTTAGTCTTCGCTTTACCTGACAGGTTGGCCTGAAGTACGAGCCATCGAATGGCGCAGTTGTTGTCGGTGACAACCGTATGGTACCCGTGATTGGTACTTGTAAAGTGAAAATTTCTATTCAAGGATACACACAGAGTTTCATGTTAAAGGTACTCAACCTTCTTGATCCGTTCGACGTGGTGCTAGGCGATCCCTAGCTTTGTGATAACAAGGCTCTAATGTGCTTTGAATCAAAGCGTTTGATCCTCCGGAAAGGACAACGCTGCTTTACGTTGATTCCGAGTACGGAATTATCACCGACCCGACTCAAAGTCTATGCCAGCTTGTCTACAATGCAAGTCAAGAGACGTATTCGACAAGGTTGTCGATACTTCTTGGCTCAGCTGCAGAAACTGGAGGACGACGTGACGAAAGACACGCCACACGAGATCAGATCGTTGTTTGCGGAGTTCTCGGATGTATTCCAAGACCAACTGGCTGGGCTTCCACCAGAAAGACACATGGGCCACACGATTGCGCTACAACTGGAGGTGACTCCTTCGTTCAGACCCATGTATCGCTTTAGTCTAGCAGAAAGGCGAGAGGCCGAACGCCAAATCAAAGAGTACCTTGCAAAAGGATGGATCCAGCCAAGTAGCTTGCCGTACGGTGCGCTGATCCTTTTTGTGAACAAAAAAGACGGTAGTTTACGCATGTGCGTGGATTACCGGGCGTTGAACAAGCTGACTGTGAAAAATCGATTCCCGTTACCGCGGATTGAGGACCTTTTGACCATCTCCAAGGCACAAAAGTATTTTGGTTCTTGGATTTGTCTCAAGGGTACCATCAAATCCGCATCACGGAAGATGAAGTGCCCAAAACCATGTTTCGAACGCACATGGGACACTATCAGTTCCGAGTGTTATCCTTTGGGCTTACAAATGCCCCGGCAACTTTCCAAGGAGAAATGAACTGAACGTTCGCCAAGCAACTCGGACAGTTTGTCTTGGTTTACCTGGATGACATCCTAGTTTTCTCCAAATGAATGGAAGAGCACATAGAACATCTGCGCGAAGTTCTCGCAATCCTTCGGGAACAGAAGTTCTATGCCAAAGTGAGCAAGTGCAAGTTTGCACAAGATGAGCTCGAGTACCTTGGACACATCGTCGGCAAGGACGGCATCTGTGTAGACCCACGAGAAGTCCAAGCCGTTGTGGTCTGGCCACGCCCCGAAAATGTTGGGCAGATTCGGTCTTTCCTTCGCCTTGCAAACTACTTTCGACGGTTTATGCAAGGGTATTCGACCTTGGTAGCACCGCTAACCAGGCTCACGCGAAAAGACGTGTATTGGGAATGGACATCTGATTGCGAGAACGCTTTTCTCAAAGTCAAAGAGCTTCTCTCCATGGCATCCATCCTGGCTCTTCCAGATCCATCGCAACCGTGGGAGGTTTGACGTGATGCGTCGGTAGTTGGACTTGGTGCCGTCCTCATGCAGAACGGTCACCCAGTTGCGTATGAGAGCCGGAAGCTCATACCCGCAGAAACGCGGTACACGACTGGGGATGAAGAGCTCCTTGCGGTAGTACATGCTTTCAAGATGTGGCGTTGCTACCTTGAGGGTGCTGAAGGGGGTGTGACGGTCGTGACCGACCATAATTTATTGGTGTTTCTCCAAACGCAACCGAACCTGTCAAGACGACAGGCGCGTTGGAGCGAATACCTGAGTCGATTCTCGTTCACATGGGAATATCGGCCAGGACGCATCAATGTGGCCGATCCACTAGGCCGACAGCCTGTGGAATTAAAAGCAACCACCGAGATCAGTGGGTGTTTTATGGCCATTGCAACAGCAATCGTACAACCACCGAATTCCCCTGTACCTCTGCGTCAACCACCACGAGAGATTATCCATTACAACGGTTTTGTAAACAGGATCCGGATGGGATACTGTGTGGATTCTTGGTTTCAAGACTCTGAAAATCGGGACAAGTACGGCTTGGTGGAGGCCACAGGAATCTTCTGGTACGGAGAACAAGTTGTTGTGCCAAACTCGGGAGACATTCAAGCAAAGGTTATCTCCCAGTTCCACGACCCGATGATCGTAGGTCACGTGGGACCCCGAAAGACCGAAAAGGCACTCTCGGACCACTATTGGTGGCCAGGGTGGAGTGTCGATGTCCGTAAGTATTGCATGACATGCGACTTATGTCTTTAGAATAAGGCTACTAACAAGAAGCCTGCGGGACTCCTCCAGCAGCTTTCCATTCCTGGGACTCCATGGGAGTACGTCAACATGGACTTCATTATTGGTCTTCCGGACACGGTCCGTGGCCATGATACAATACTAGTGATTGTGGATCTTTTGACGAAGATGACACACTTCATTTCTACAACCACTGACGTGAACGCACAGGAGACCGCTCGTCTCTTCTTTGAGGGTGTCGTAAAGTATCACGGCTTGCCGTTGCGCAGTATCTCCGATCGAGATCAAAAATTTGCTACTAAATTCTGGCAAAAGATGCACGAGTACTTCGGCAGCGAGTCGCAAATGTCGACAGCGTTTCACCCTCAAACGGATGGACAAACAGAGTGCATGAATTGCACTCTGGAGCAGATGCTCCGCATGTACGTGGACCCTACCATGCATGATTGGGACGAATTCCTAGCACCGGTAGAGTTTGCGGTGAACAACTCGGTGAACGAGTCCACACAGTTCACACCGTTCGTGTTGAACAGTGGTCGGCATCCAGTGGTACCCTCTTCATTGGTGAAGAGTGGGAGCACATGAGGGCAGGTTCCTTCCGCTCAAGCCTTTGTCGAACGCATCAACTCCTTGTTGCAGGAGGCGAAGGGTCACTTTCAAGCAGCTCGGCAGCGACAAAAGGCATATGCCGACAAAGGTCACCGGGAGGTGTCGTTTGATATTGGTGATAAAGTACTACTTAGCACTAAAAACCTTCGGTTGAAGTCGCCAGGGGCAAGAAAACTTCTACCAAAGTGGATTGGTCTGTTTCCCATTGTGGCACGCATCGGGCCACTGGCATACCGATTGCTGCTTTCACCGAGTACGAAGATACATGACGTGTTTCATTTGAGCTTGCTGGCTCCATACATGGCAAAAGGAACCGTTCAGCCACCGCCAGCAGTCCTAGTTACCGACGGCCAATACGAGATTCTTCGCCTACTCCAACACCGAGAGCGTACTCTTTGGTCGCGCGTTGTCATGGAGTACCTCGTTCATTAAGCCGATTATAGACCTGAACACAATTCATGGGACCCCGAATCTAGGTTGTCCACAGGGGTGGTCAACGAGTACTAGAGCGAGCTTGTAGCACGCACAGATCGACGCGTGGTAGGAGGTACCACCTGAACGCGGGAAAAGTGAATAATACTCCCACAGGGTAGCATTCATGGACAGCAACCATAGGAGGTTGGGGACGCCCAACATGGTTGTCGCACGGACGCTCTAGCCTAAAGGGGGGAGGCCGCTAGCCGTGCTGACCTACAAGCTGCAGCTTAGGTCTAAGTACCACGCACGTGTTCATGTTTAGCTGGTGATTAAAATTATAAAATTTCTTTCACAATGTTGATAACTCACTGACTGACAATCCTACTTGTTGTTCATGAACCGGGATGGCTCATAATAAGTGGGAAGGAATATAGTGGGAGGGTCGGTTCGGCCCTCCCTCCTCGCTGATGCAAGGGGTGGTTGCACACCACTCCTCGCGTCAGCGCGGTCTAGCCGGCAGCCAGCGATTCGCTGGCCGTCGACCAGCTCGCTGCCGGCCGGCTGAACGGCCGGCGGCCAACCAAGCCATATGCCGGTCACCGGCCGGCCAGCCGCTATCCGCCGATCGCGGCCTTAAGCCGGATCGGCGGCTAAGAGGCCACGAGGGCCTCGAGGAGGAGGCCTCGTGCCCTCGTGCCCTCGCGCCCCCTTGCCCTCCTTGCAAATGAGCAAGAGGGGACGAGGGATAGGGGGAGCGAGAGTGAGGACAAAAACTGCTGGCGCAAAATCGCCAACGTGCCTCGCACGTGACAATTTTACGCCAGAGTAACAAAAAGAAACTCGAAGTTTATTTATGTCGAACTTCGACGTTAAACAAACGGAATAACTTGTGCGAATACACAAGCTCGAGGTAAAAATCCTTGGTTTGGGTCCCAAAACCAGGGGTTTGGTTAAAAACAGAAATGGGTCTCCGAAATATTTGAGTCTCCCTGATCTGGGTCGTTCATGACAATTGCCCCTCACTCTTGCGAAGGGGGTAAGCCCCTGACGCAGTTGAGAATGCCATTCTGCAAACTCCGACGACGATTTCAGAGCAGGAGCTGGAGATCCAGCCCCGTTACACAGGATCAAGACCTGATAGGAGAAATATCCAAAAAGGTCCTCCTTTCTTGGGTTGCCTTCTCAGAGTGTATTGCCTAGGAAAAATGTACCTCTGTTTATCTTATAGGAGAGGTGAGATCCTTGTGTACTAGCCATGGATACATGGGAATTCTCCATGGGATTGTGGGTTGTGTGACCACTAAGAGTGTGCCGTGAGAGCATTTTCTAGCTTTCTAGGTGGTGTGTGAGTGGTCAGCCTGCTTATTGGCTGATTTGTGTCCTTCTGTGAGATTTTGGACTCTAATGTGTGAGCCTTAGTCTCCATGGCTAAGCTATGTGGCTTGTGAACGTGCTGACTCGCCTAAGCTCTAGCTTTACATGTACTCCATAATTTTGAGTGATTCAATAACCATTCTTGAGCACAAATGATGCCCTTCTAATCCCATATGTTGCTGCTCCAAGACTTTCTCTCTCCTCTAGAACTTAAATTATGTCCTAGTTGCGCCTCAATTGGATACTTGCTATGCCGTTTTTTTGCCCTAGTTACGCCCTATTTACATCCAATTTACACCCTAGTTGTGCCTTAGTTGAATTCTACTTGTACCCTATTTACACCCTAGTTACATCCTAGTTACGCCCTAGTTGTGCCCTACTTGCATCCTATTTGGGTCTTGGTTCTGCTCTGCTTGCGCCCTACTTGCATCCTGCTTGCGTCCTAGTTAGATCCTATTTGTAATCTATTTGTATCCTACTTACGCCCTACTTTGTGAGAGAATGCAACAGGGTGAGACGGTTGTGGCAGAAGTACACAAAGTAAGGCCATATCTGGGGTACGTCAGTAGATCAACGGAACCAGGATAGCATGAAAACTTCAACGGTAGTTAATCGTGGGAGAATGAAACGGAGTGATGTTCTAGGCAGAGGGGCGAGGTAGACAGGTAGTTAGTGAGAGATAGTCAAGGCAGAGCAAGGGTGATGGACCAACAAATGGAGAGCACAGTAACACACAGATATGGGATGAGTATGGATGGTGAGAAGAGTGTCAACCAGCTTGAGGTTATGGTCTAGAAAACGGGTTTTGACACAATGGTTCCCGCCGATTACTCTGTGTATTACAACAAAGAGATGATATCACCCTCATAGCCAAGGTTCCACACTGAGAAGTTCATAGGAATCACTTCCTTGCATTGTTTCCTTAGCACTTGGTCACTTTCGCGTGAGGAGTGAACTCTCGGAGCTTAGACCAACCAATGCTTCTTTAGTGTCTACCTCTGGTGGACAACTCTTTGAAGAGTATCAAAGGTAAGAATTGTACTCAATGACAGGTAACACACAGGTTCTTGTAGTTGCACAGCCAGCCTCTAGCCTAGGCGCGTAGTGACTCCTTTGATGAGCCACTCTGGGGGCAATCTGGATTGCGTCAGTCCCCTTACGTGCATGGCGCTCCCTGTGACCGCCAAGTGGCGCCAGCCACCAAGAAGGACCTTGGAATATTCTAAGATGTCTATTAGAACCTTCCTATCCTCCTTTTGATTACAAAGAAAAATAGTCATCGAACTAGGATTTGACCAAGTGACCTCTCGCTCTAGAGACAAACTCTAGAACGTCTTAGCCACAAGGAGTTGTCCTAGGTAGTGTTGGCTGGCTATACTATCTAAGAGGACTTGCCCGAAAAGAGCACTATATTCCTTGTCTATTCGGACCAGACTTAGGGGACTTACTCTAAGGAAGCAGTGCATGCCTAGTCCGTCCTATGCCTATCCAAATGTCAGTAATGCAAAAGGAGCATATCAGGTCAGAAACCTCTACATTGCACCTTTGTTCATTAGTTGTGATATCTCGCCCCTCTTTAGCAGTCTTGACTTTCCTTTTTGTCTACTGAGTTGACCAAACCGATGCTTCTGTTGGGAAAGGAGCCATCTGGCTTAGTTTCAGGTCCACAGGAGCAAGTTCCAGGAAAATACCAGATGCCTGCTCCGATCGCCAATCCGACTTCACTATTGGAAAGATCAGGTGGCAAAATATCGACGGCCCAAGTTTGGGACCGATCCAACGGTCGGATTAGGAGATATGAATTTTGGAAGTTTCGAGGAACATGGACCGTCGATGTCTGGGTGGGCATGGGTGATGGCTCCATGCCTTAGCTTGAGAAAAGAAAAAGGCAAGAGGTCCAGGATCAAGACCTGATGGGAGAAATATCCAAAAAGGTCCTTGGTCTTAGGATTGCCTTGTCAGAGTGTGCTGACTAGGATAAAGGTACCTCTCCTTACTTTTTAGGTGAGGTGAGATCCTTGTGTGCTAGCCATGGACACATGGCGATTCTCCATGGGTTTGTGGGTTATGTGACCACTAGGAGTGTGCCATGAGAGCATTCTCTAGCTCTCTAGGTCGTGTGTGAGTGGTCAGCCTGATTGCTAGGCTGATTTCCTCCCTTGTGTGAGATTATGGACTCTAGTGTGTGAGCCTTAGCCTCCATGGCTAAGTGGTGTGGCTTGTGNAACGGTCGGATTGGGAGATATGAATTTTCGAAGTTTCGGGGGTCATGGACCGTCGATGTCTGGGTGGGCATGGGTGATGGCTCCATGCCTTAGCTTGAGAAAAGAAAAAGGCAAGAGGTCCAGGATCAAGACCTGATGGGAGAAATATCCAAAAAGGTCCTTGGTCTTAGGATTGCCTTGTCAGAGTGTGCTGACTAGGATAAAGGTACCTCTCCTTACTTTTTAGGTGAGGTGAGATCCTTGTGTGCTAGCCATGGACACATGGCGATTCTCCATGGGTTTGTGGGTTATGTGACCACTAGGAGTGTGCCATGAGAGCATTCTCTAGCTCTCTACGTCGTGTGTGAGTGTTCAGCCTGATTGCTAGGCTGATCTCCTCCCTTGTGTGAGATTATGGACTCTAGTGTGTGAGCCTTTAGCCTCCATGGCTAAGTGGAGTGGCTTGTGAGAGGGCTGACTTGCCCAAGCTCTAACTCTATATGTACTCCATCATTTTGAGTGATTGAACAACCATTCTTCAGCACAAGTGATGCCCTTCCAATCACGCATGCTCGCTGCTCCAAGGCTTCCTCTCTCCTCAAGTTCCAACATTTGGTATCAGAGCCAAGTTCTGCCACTTCTTGCCAGCACAGGCCGTCACTTTGAGAGTGACGGGTTGGGTTGAAACCTTCACCAGATTTGAAAATCAAACACAAGATCTTCAAGTTCAAAAGACACGCTTTCAAACGAGCTCAAGATCACGAAGATCCAACGGTCGGATTGAGAGTTATGCTCAAAACGAGGTCGGCCAGGGCTACACTCTTCTCTATGAGTAAGACTATCGCCTTGTGATGATCATAACTCTCTCATTCCTTTGTCAAATTTAAAAAGTGGCACATGCGAATTGTATTATTTTTCCTAAGCTTTCCATTGGTGCAAAAATATTTGCATTCCATCAATTCGTTTGGGAGAAACGCCGTTTACAAACTGGCTGGTCTGAGTTGGAGTAGGAGCAGAAGCAAACCCTGTTTTCAAGAGGGCATATCTTTCAAAATCCCCTGTTGATGACCCTGTTTTATGGGTCGATCTGAAAGGTTTTGAGCTGAATTTTCCAGTGGTGGGCTCTGTTTTTCAAAATTCCAAGTCTGTTGGCACCTAAAGTCCATTTTCTGTCAGACAGATTTCTGGCAGAAGCAGCAGCAGAAGCAGGGGTAGCGCCGCCATCCAAGGGCAGCGCTGAGAATCACCAAGGCTCAAAATGGCAGCAGCTAGCATTCTGACAGCAGTCCAGCCTTTGGAGAGGCTGGAGGGACGTGCCAAGTTCACGTTTTGGAAGATCCGTACCCGCCTCCTTGTTGGAACTTGAGGAGAGAGGGAGCCTTGGAGCAGCGAGCATGTGTGATTGGAAGGGCATCACTTGTGCTGAAGAATGGTTGTTCAATCACTCAAAATGATGGAGTACATATAGAGCTAGAGCTTGGGCAAGTCAGCCCTCTCACAAGCCACACCACTTAGCCATGGAGGCTAAGGCTCACACACTAGAGTCCATAATCTCACACAAGGGAGGAAATCAGCCTAGCAATCAGGCTGACCACTCACACACGACCTAGAGAGCTAGAGAATGCTCTCATGGCACACTCCTAGTGGTCACATAACCCACAAACCCATGGAGAATCGCCATGTGTCCATGGCTAGCACACAAGGATCTCACCTCACCTAAAAAGTAAGGAGAGGTACCTTTATCCTAGTCAGCACACTCTGACAAGGCAATCCTAAGACCAAGGACCTTTTTGGATATTTCTCCCATCAGGTCTTGACCCTGGACCTCTTGCCTTTTTCTTTTCTCAGGCTAAGGCATGGAGCCATCACCCATGCCCACCCAGACATCGACGGTCCATGACCCCCGAAACTTNGGCGATCGGAGCAGGCATCTGGTACTTTCCTGGAACTTGCTCCTGTGGACCTGAAACTGAGCCAGATGGCTCCTTTCCCAACAATCTCCCACTTTGCCGCAGTCAGAGTGGGCTGAGTCCACATGCTTTCATGCAGAACTGCTGCTTCTCACGAGTCACTGGCTTGGTGCAGAAATCAGCGACCGGCTTGCTGGTTGGAGTTAACTCCAGCTTGATAGCACCCTCCTGCACCATGTGCCTGATGAAATGATATGCAATATCAATGTGCTTGGTGCGTGCATGGTGCTCAGGATTCTTGGCGAGTGCGATTGCGCTCTGGTTGTCGACGCGCACAGGAACTGGAACTGTTGCACTCCCACTCATCTCTGCCATGAGACGTTGGAGCCAAACTGCTTCCTTGGCTCCAAAGCTGAGAGATACGTACTCAGCTTCTGTACTCGAGGTGGCCACGACCACCTGCCGCTTGCTGCACCAACTGATGGCCCCACCATTCATGAGGAACACATGTCCAGAGATGGACTTGCGGTCCTCAGGGTTTGAAGCCCAATCTGCGTCTGTGTAGCCGATGATGCTGTTGTCATTGCCGTTGTAGGTGATGCCGATGTTGANCGAGGTACTGCCGCGTCTCCAGCGGCGTGCCGATGGGTTTTGCCTCTGCCATGCCGAACCGCTGCAAAACATCCTTGATGTAGCGGCTCTGCTGCAGCGAGAGAGAGCGTGACTTGCGGTCACGTGTGATCTGGATACCGAGGAAGTATGATGCTTCCCCGAGATCAGACATCTGGAAGCGCTCCTGCATGGCTTCCTTGAACTCCTGCAGTGCAGACATGCTGTTGGAAAGGAGGAGCATGTCATCCACATAGACAATGTTATGTCATTGTCTATGTCATCCACATAGACATCTGGAACCCCTCCGGCTGCTCCATGTAGATCTCTTCCTCCAATTCACCATTCAAGAATGCCGTCTTGACATCCATGTGGTGAACCTCGAAGTCCTCAGCTGCTGCATAAGAGAGGAGCGTGCGCAGAGAGGCAAACTTTGCGACGGGGGCAAAAGTTTCTGTGTAGTCGATGCCCTCCTGCTGCGAGTAGCCCTTGGCGACCAGCCTCGCCTTGTATTTTTCCAGGTTACCATCTGCTCCCCGCTTCTTCTTGAACACCCACTTGCACTTGATCACCTTACGTCCTGGTGGACGTTCAGTCAGCTCCCACGTGCCGTTCTCCAGCTGCGACTGTATCTCCTGCTGCACGGCTTGCGCCCAATCTGCTGCATCCGGTGCAGCCATGGCCTCCTTGTATGACGTTGGCTCATCTGAATCTGCTGCAACTGCGACGTTCATCTGTTCTGGTTTCTGCAGCATCCAGAAATGGCCGCGCTCACCAGGCTTGTAACGCACCCTAAGAGGGTACCTGCGACCTGGTGCTGGAGCGTTAGCGGGTGGCTGGCGCGGTGCTGCTGGCACAACTGCTGCTGCTGGTGGTGCTACATCTCCCTCCTCTGCTTCTGCCGATGAGGCTGCTGTGTCTGCAACATCAGACATGGGAGAGTAGAGTGATTCTCCCACTGTCACAGTAGAGGAAGGATCGGGAGAAACTGGGTCAGGAAGAATTTCTGCTCCAACCGTCTCGTCAGCTGCTGGTTCTGCTGCCTCTTCACACACGATGTTGGTGCCGATGACGTTGCTCTCATTGAAGACGACATCCCTGGAGATGATGACGTGGCCTGTATCCCTCTCGTAGAGGCGATACGCCTTGCTTGCCACGTCGTAGCCAATCATCAGCATCTGTGCACTCTTCGCGTCCCACTTTTGCCGCTTCTCCTTTGGCACGTGCATGTGCGCCAAGCTGCCAAACGCGCGAAGATGACCCACGCTCGGCTTCTTGCCGAACCACGCCTCGTACGGCGTCATCTGCTCCAGGGCCTTGGTTGGACTGCGGTTCTTGATGTAAACTGCAGTGCTCACGGCTTCAGCCCAGAAGTCGTAGGTCAGCCGAGCCGCGTGCAGCATGGAGCGCGCCGACTCCACAATGGTACGGTTGGCGCGTTCTGCTACACCGTTCTGCTGCGGCGAGTACGGCGCGGTACGCTGCGCCTTGATGCCAGCTGCTGCGAGGTAGTCTTGGAATTCCTTGCTTAGATATTCTCCACCGCGATCGCTGCGCAGCGCCTTGATCTTCTTGCCAGTCTGGTTCTCCACCATGGCCTTGAACTCCTTGAACCTGTCAAAGCACTGGTCCTTGGAGGAAAGGAAGTACACAGCAGTGTAACGGCTGAAATCATCAATG
>SZWC01005516.1:77143-90554 GCA_023375785.1 Penium margaritaceum
TGGAGATGTGGTTGGAGACCCCGCGTGGCATTGAAGTGGGAGTTTTCCATGGCGTGCTGTATGTGCCTGATGCTGCGTTCAACCTTCTCTCAGTGTCCTCTCTCACAAACACAGGACTGCGCGTTGTCTTCGATGATGACTATGGCTACATCCTCAACAAGGAAACAGGAGAGGAGTTGGCCAAGTCGGTGAAGGAGGGCGACATGTACCGCCTGCTGGGGGCGACCAAGATCCCGCGTGAACAGAGTCTTGCAGCAGTGGTGCAGGCGACAGATGGCGAGATCTGGCATGCGCGCTACGGGCACATTGGCATGCGCGCCTTGCAGCAGCTTCAAGCAAAGCAGATGGTGCGTGACCTGCCAACCATATCTAACTTTGAGCAGCAGTTGTGCATCGGCTGTTTGGAGGGGAAGCAGCACCGCGAGGCGTTCTCTGGAGCAGGGGAGCGTACAAAAGAGGTGTTGGAGCTGGTTCACACGGACTTGTGCGGACCAATGCAGACCCAGAGCTTTGGAGGCTCTAGGTATTTTCTCACCTTCATTGATGATTTCAGCCGTTACACTGCTGTATACTTCCTTTCCTCCAAGGACCAGTGCTTTGACAGGTTCAAGGAGTTCAAGGCCATGGTGGAGAACCAGACTGGCAAGAAGATCAAGGCGCTGCGCAGCGATCGCGGTGGAGAATATCTAAGCAAGGAATTCCAAGACTACCTCGCAGCAGCTGGCATCAAGGCGCAGCGTACCGCGCCGTACTCGCCGCAGCAGAACGGTGTAGCAGAACGCGCCAACCGTACCATTGTGGAGTCGGCGCGCTCCATGCTGCACGCGGCTCGGCTGACCTACGACTTCTGGGCTGAAGCCGTGAGCACTGCAGTTTACATCAAGAACCGCAGTCCAACCAAGGCCCTGGAGCAGATGACGCCGTACGAGGCGTGGTTCGGCAAGAAGCCGAGCGTGGGTCATCTTCGCGCGTTTGGCAGCTTGGCGCACATGCACGTGCCAAAGGAGAAGCGGCAAAAGTGGGACGCGAAGAGTGCACAGATGCTGATGATTGGCTACGACGTGGCAAGCAAGGCGTATCGCCTCTACGAGAGGGATACAGGCCACGTCATCATCTCCAGGGATGTTGTCTTCAATGAGAGCAACGTCATCGGCACCAACATCGTGTGTGAAGAGGCAGCAGAACCAGCAGCTGACGAGACGGTTGGAGCAGAAATACTTCTTGACCCAGTTTCTCCCGATCCTTCCTCTACTGTGACAGTGGGAGAATCACTCTACTCTCCCATGTCTGATGTTACACATACAGCAGCCTCATCGGCAGAAGCAGAGGAGGGAGATGTAGCACCACCAGCAGCAGCAGTTGTGCTAGCAGCACCGCGCCAGCCACCCGCTAACGCTCCGGCACCAGGTCGCAGGTACCCTCTTAGGGTGCGTTACAAGCCTGGTGAGCGCGGCCATTTCTAGATGCTGCAGAAACCAGAACAGATGAACGTCGCAGTTGAAGCAGATTCAGATGAGCCAACGTCATACAAGGAGGCCATGGCTGCAGCGGATGCAGCAGATTGGGCACAAGCCGTGTAGCAGGAGATATAGTCGCAGCTGGAGAACGGCACGTGGGAGCTGACTGAACGTCCACCAGGACGTAAGGTGATCAAGTGCAAGTGGGTCTTTAAGAAGAAGCGGGGAGCAGATGGTAACCTGGAAAACTACAAGGCGAGGCTGGTCGCCAAGGGCTACTCGCAGCAGGAGGGCATCAACTACACAGAAGCTTTTGCCCCTGTTGCAAAGTTTGCCTCTGTGCGCACGCTCCTCTCTTATGCAGCAGCTGAGGACTTCGAGGTTCACCACATGGATGTCAAGACGGCATTCTTGAATGGTGACTTGGAGGAAGAGATCTACATGGAGCAGCCGGAAGGGTTCGTCATGGATGGCCAGGAGCACCTGGTCTGCAAGCTGCAGAAGTCGCTGTATGGCCTCAAGCAAGCGTCGCGTGCTTGGAACCAGAAGTTGGATGCGGCGTTGCAGTGCATGGGGTTTGAGCGCAGCGAGTGTGACTACAGCGTGTATCGTTGGCAGCATGAGCATGAGATCCTCATCATCATTGTCTATGTGGATGACATGCTCCTCCTTTCCAACAGCATGTTTGCACTGCAGGAGTTCAAGGAAGCCATGCAGGAGCGCTTCCAGATGTCTGATCTCGGGGAGGCATCATACTTCCTCGGTATCCAGATCACGCGCGACCGCAAGTCACGCTCTCTCTCGCTGCAGCAGAGCCGGTATATCAAGGATGTTTTGCAGCGGTTTAGCATGGCAGAGGCAAAACCCATCGGCACGCCGCTG
Organism: Penium margaritaceum; assembly: GCA_023375785.1. Lineage (NCBI taxonomy): Eukaryota > Viridiplantae > Streptophyta > Zygnematophyceae > Desmidiales > Peniaceae > Penium > Penium margaritaceum. The sequence continues at coordinate 79,483 of SZWC01005516.1, forward strand.
GAGACGCGGCAGTACCTCGTGAGCTTCAGTGGAGAAGCAAATGCAGCTGAGCGACAGAAGTACTAGAGCGCCGTCGGCAACCAGGCCGGACCTCGCACAGGCTGTGAGCGCTGTGAGCCAGCACATGGCTAATCCCGGACCGGAGCACCAGAAGGCAGTGAAGAGGATCTTCCGCTACCTTGCTGGAACCATCAACATCGGCATCACCTACAACGGCAATGACAACCGCATCATCGGCTACACAGACACAGATTGGGCTTCAAACCCTGAGGACCGCAAGTCCATCTCTGGACATGTGTTCCTCATGAATGGTGGGGCCATCAGTTGGTGCAGTAAGCGGCAGGTGGTCGTGGCCACCTCGAGTACAGAAGCTGAGTACGTATCTCTCAGCTTTGGAGCCAAGGAAGCAGTTTGGCTCCAACGTCTCATGGCAGAGATGAGTGGGAGTGCAGCAGTTCCTGTTCCTGTGCGCGTCAACAACCAGAGCGCAATCGCACTCGCCAAGAATCCTGAGCACCATGCACGCACCAAGCANCACATGGTGCAGGAGGGTGCTATCAAGCTGGAGTTTACTCCAACCAGCAAGCAGGTCGCTGATTTCTGCACCAAGCCAGTGACCCGTGAGAAGCAGCAGTTCTGCATGAAGGCATGTGGACTCAGCCCACTCTGACTACGGCAAAGTGGGAGATTGTTGGGAAAGGAGCCATCTGGCTCAGTTTCAGGTCCACAGGAGCAAGTTCCAGGAAAGTACCAGATGCTTGCTCTGATCGCCAATCCGACTTCACCATTGGAAAGATCAGGTGGCAAAATGTCTACGGTCTAAGTTTGAGGCCGATCCAAAAATCGGGTTGGGAGATATGAATTTTCGAAGTTTCCGGGGTCATGGACCGTCGATGTCTGGGTGGGCATGGGTGATGGCTCCATGCCTTAGCCTGAGAAAAGAAAAAGGCAAGAGGTCCAGGATCAAGACCTGATGGGAGAAATATCCGAAAAGGTCCTTGGTTTTACGATTGCCTTGTCAGAGTGTGCTGACTAGGATAAAGGTACCTCTCCTTACTTTTTAGGTGAGGTGAGATCCTTGTGTGCTAGCCATGGACACATGGCGATTCTCCATGGGTTTGTGGGTTATGTGACCACTAGGAGTGTGCCATGAGAGCTTTCTCTAGCTCTCAAGGTCGTGTGTGAGTGGTCGGCCTGATTGCTAGGCTGATTTCCTCCCTTGTGTGAGATTATGGACTCTAGTGTGTGAGCCTTAGCCTCCAAGGCTAAGTGGTGTGGCTTGTGAGAGGGCTGAGTTGCGGAAGCTCTAGCTCTATATGTACTCCATCATTTTGAGTGATTGTACAACCATTCTTCAGCACAAGTGATGCCCTTCCAATCACACATGCTCGCTGCTCCAAGGCTCCCTCTCTCGTCAAGTTCCAACAACTCTGTCAGTCGCGCTTGGAAGGCATGGTAAGAAGTAGCAAGAGAAGCAGCTCAGGATGCCATAGGAGGCTTGGTCAGCGAAGAAGCCAGATGCCTCACACTTGAGGGTTTTTGGCTGTACTGCATAGGCAAAGGTCCAAGCACGAGATGGAAGTGGCAAGCTGGATGCACGTGCTCGTAAGTGAGTAATGGTCGGATACAATAGTGCACACAACGCATATAGGCCGTGGGACCAAGCGGCTTGGAAGCTCATCAAGAGCTGAAATGTTGAGTTTGATGAAAGGACGCTCGATAAAGGAGAGTCTCTGGAACCTATCCGTGCTTCCAATGCAGGAGACTGGGTTGTTTTGCTCGAGTCAGGTGATTTGGCAATTGAGAAATGGTAAATGGTGCCAATGACGAACGGTGTTCTAGGGAGAGTGGCTGCACAGGCTAATACAACGACGGACTCTGATACTAAGTCTTAGACGTCCGATGCCTCTTAGTCAAACTCTGAGGGCGTTGGCTCTTCCTCAAATAGCGGATCACTGATAGCACACGGGCAACAGAAGCAACTAAGCCTTCAAGCACCACCAACATATTTCGGCGTAAGATGTGCCTGAAGAATCCTCCACCCAAGTACGATGCTGAGAGTGCGGAATGGACCGGACTAAGCTGGTCATGCTTGGCACAGGGAGAGCCTGTGACCGTAACAAAGGCTATGAGCATACCCGATGCGGCCAAGTAGAAGGAGGCAGTGGATAGTGAACTCGAATCCATTGAAGATAATGGATCATGGGTTCTGGTAGACAGGCCCCACAACGCGCACGTGGTGGGGTCAAAGTGGGTAGTCTAGAAAACATGGAGGACTGCAAGTTCATCAGCACATCCATGGAACAGACATCAAGCTTTTCTCCTCCATGAGCCTGAGCACGAAAGCAGAACGGCGTGAGATAGAGAACATTCCGTACCAGTCTGCAGTTGGCAGCCTCATGTACGCCATGGTAGGAACACGCCCTGACATTTGCTATGCTATGGGACAAGTGAGCAGGTTTGTGGCCAATCCAGGGCTACAGCACAGGCAAGTAGTCAAGCGCATCATGCGATATCTATAGAAGACCCGACACATGGGACTCCAATTTGGAGGCCAAGAAGGATTTGAACCGCTGCGGTTAGTGCGCTACATAGACGCCGACCGGGGAGGAAGAATCAATGATTGAAAGTCCACCTCGGGTTTTGAATGCCTCTTGAACGGTAGTGTACTCTCTTGGACAAGCAGAGAAGAAGACTATCTCTCCTTCTTTACTACTGAGGTAGAGTACATCGCTGTGTTAGAAGCATGGAAGGAGACACAGTGGCTACGCAATTTGCTTGTCGAGATGAAAGTGCCAGAAACAGAGGCAACAGAGGTCTGTATCGACAACAAGAGCGCCATGAAAATGGCACAGGATGATGTCATTTCCCGGTGGACCAAACACATTGACATAAGATACCACAACTCGAGTGACCTGGTCGCAAAGGAGATCGTGGACCTGGAATACGTGGAAATCATGAAGATGCTCGCATATTGCATGACAAAGGCGCTGGATTACAAATTGCACTCTGCGCGTACTCGAGGTTTTGGTACGGTGAATACAACGGATGAGGACTAAGGCCAAGACTAATGAAGAGAGGAGAGATCTCATAGGAGATGGACAGAGGTACAAGGGGGAGTTTTTATGACCAGCAAGGCTAGAGACTGGCTGTACGACTACAAGAACCTGTCAGTTGCCTGTCATTTAGTACAGTTTTTACCTTTGAGACTCTTCACAGAGTTGTCTCTGTAAGGCAAAAACTAAAGAAGCATTGGTTGGTCTAAGCCCGAGGAGTTCCCTCCTTGCGCGAAAGTGACAAGATACTAAGGACATAGTGCAAGGAAGTGATTCTTATGAACTGCTCAGTGTGGAACCTTGGCTTTGAGAGTGACATCATGTCTTGGTTCCTATGCCAAGAGCAGTCAGCGGGAAACATTGTGTCGGAACCCGTTTTCTAGACCGTCGCCAGAGGCAGGTTGACAGTGCATGCCTAGTCCGTCCTATGCTTGTCCAAATATCAGCCATGGACAAGGAGTATATTAGGTCAAGAAAGAGAATGAGCAAAGAGCAATTACAGCAAAGAGACAGTGACAGCCGTGGAAGGAATGACAAACAGGAGGGAAAAGAATGTTATAGTTAATTCATGAAAGGAATGAATTTCCTCCGTATATACAATGAAACATGACAAAGATAATCATCAATGGCTTTCTTTGCTAGCTATATGTGTAGTAATATAATCGCTTTATTAGGAGCTGGATATCGGTGAAACAATCGTGACCAATCAACCGGCTGCTGCAAAGATTTGGGTGAGATCTGAACCGCGTTGAGAGCTCAGATTGTTTGAGGGATTTGAAGAGGACCTTGTAGGAGTCATTTTGTTTCATGACAATCCTCCTGGGTCTAACAACGTGCAAGGACCTCAGTACCTATAGGGCGGTAGTGTCCTGGTGGCGTTATCTAGTGGAGGGAATAACCACTTGATGGAGGGATGTAACGATCTCGTTGTAGATGTTTGGATTCAAGGCTACTGCCACAAGAGTGTGCCACATGGCTCCGACTGGTAACACCTCGTTGATGATTCTATAGTAGATTAGATGGGTGGTGTGGTAAAGGCATCTCTTGATGTCTCGAAAGGTTGTTGTATGTCCTTAGAGGACATCCGAGATTGTCATAAACACCTCGTAGAAAGAAGGAGAGTTGATACTCGTGAAGAAATGACTACTTTGCTTTGACTTGTATAGCATTATACTAATCATGGATATCTTCCCCAAACTGATCAAGTTCTGGAATGTACTTGGACTCGAGGGCTTGTCCTCCCATGATGATATTCTTGAGAGAGTGTGGCAGTTTCTGGATAGTTCTGTCTATGTACCCTTATAGGTCTTCACCTGTTTGTGGTAGTATAAGGTAGTGATAGTAGGGATTGGAGCTCGACGTTGTTGGTAGAAGGAATGAACACGAACTGAGAACATGAGGGCAGAGAGGGGGACTAGTGTGTTGTGATGTCAAGGAAGTGGCATGTGGCAAGGGGTCAGTAAGAGTCAACGCGCCACAAGAGATCAGATACCTTTTTGGGAGTAGACCGCTATGAAGGATGTTGTTGATTTGTGTACTAATGTGAGGCGGGAAATCAGTTGCTGATGAAGACGAAAGGGACGATGGGACAAACTGTATATGTTGCAGAAATTTTTGGCACAACAGTTTTTGGTGTAGTTCGTTGTACAACAGATGATACGACCGTGCGGATCTGTTTGTGAAGCGGAGAATGATGAGGGACGATGAAACATTCGTAACCAATGACCCCCAATCCATACACTACAAAAAAAGTCTACAACTCAAACATATACGACGAATGTTTTTGGGAAGTATCTAGTCCAATTTGGTTTTCTTTCTTCAAAATTGCTTCCGACTACATTAATATGAATACTCCTTTCCTAAATCTTCTAGGAAACTTCTATTATAAACATACTATACTATAATACATGGTGTAAAAAACAAGAATGTGAAGTATAAACTATGCGTAACATTCATTTGGTAATCTCTGCAAAACACTGATTGAGTATTTCTGTCACTAATCTTGACAATGTGTACATTCAGAGTTCTAGAGATAAGTCTCCTTTGGAGGGATTCCTAGAAGTATTTTTTCCTTTTGATGTTCTATTCAACGTGGAAGAGCACCACCTCATCATATCATCTACCACCAAAAAAGGACTATTGAATGACTTTTATTGACTACTTATTTGTATTGTGTTCCTTTGTTTGTGGTAAGAAGTGCAAAAGCCAACGCTCGATACACATGGTTCACATGTACTTGACGTTGTTCTTTCTATTGTCTGATGGACGATACAAAGGAAGACATCAAGCACACGTAATTTAAATGTTTGACATTATCCGTGCATCAGGCGTCGGCTTGTACACCATGGAGAAGCCGACGGATTATTTGTTTTCCTCAGAAGAATGAAGCCAAGACCACTTCGTTCTTCTCGTATCGATATCCTTTGTGCAATGAGGTAACTCATTTTTCCATCACTCTTCAAAACTAGTCGAGTGGGCATGGACAAGCGGGCTAGCCAGATTATTTTGCTTCTTTCTCTCACCAATGGATAAAGGTAACAGCACATCCACATATAATTGAGGCTCTTTGCTACTTTGGTCAAGACCAGTAATTGTTTTTTTGTTCAGTTCTCTTGGGTATTACAAAACACAACCTCAATGCATATCAATCTTGCAATACAACACCTAGTTGATTATTCGAACGTGCGCTACCGGACGGATGCTCGATCGCCACAGCATGTACACTAGTGTACAAATTTCTCCCTTGTTCCATACATCGTCATGTACACTACCACATACAGTTTCCTCATATAATTTTCCGTGTGGGAAGAGGGGGGAGAAGGGGAGGGCGGAGGGGGGTTGTCATCCTGCCAAATTGTACGAATGTATTAGATGAGTATATGAGCATGTGTGTACACGGATATATGGATTCGATCGGAAAACAATACACTAGTGAAACCACTAACACCAAATACTCGGAAACTTCCTTCAACTTACATGCATATAATATTACATGCTTTGAAATACCTCCATAGAAAGTATGTAAGTGAACAATTGAGGTGTGTTTTGAAAACAAGTAGAGAAGAGACGAATATACGTGCTACGAAAAGATGACAAAACATGCAAGGAACCTCTTTGACCCCAACATACGTCTGTATAGGCATGAACCCATACATTTTTACAGAAGAAAACCAAATGTACGCAATGCTATGAGACATGGCAATATACATATTTTTTTTTCTTCATTTTAAACTCTCTAATTTTCAAATGGAGAACTAAACGTGATGTATGTTTTCAGCAAGAGTTCCTTCATATTTGTTTCCTAAATATTCACATAGTTCCAAGTGTATGATCATATGGTGGTGCAATAGATATTCAGTTAAAATATCATATGTAAAAAAATACGTTTCCTCCAGCACACTAAGTCCATGATAAAGACATATCAGATACGACATAAAAAGACATATTTAAATGAACACTTTTAAAGAAAATACAAACATTGCATAATGCAAGTAATATGTAACCATTCGATGACAACTCACAAGAATTGTAAAACATGTTTCTTGGCTTCATAATTTTCATACATATATCTCAAAAATAATTCCTGTTAGTGTATATACATTCCCCTCTTTCATTTGCACCTATAGAGAGGAACTACATGAAATCACGATACACGAGTGTCTAAATGATATACAATGCTATCTAGAGAGGGATACACTACCACACAATGTAAGTGCACACTTAAGTGATCACTCATACGAAGAAAGATATCCAATCATAAAATACTCATGTATATGAAAAGAATACACATAGAGGTAAACTACCCCATACACTTTTCCCATACACTCCTCCTACCCGTTAGTAATCAATCACTCCAAGGAACATATCCAACCATAAGAATATACTTGTATATGAAAGCAATACTCTTACTATCAACACAGTTGGATGCGGCGTTGCAGTGCATGGGGTTTGAGCACAGCAAGTGTGACTACAGCGTGTATCGCTGGCAGCATGAGCATGAGATCCTCATCATCATTGTCTATGTGGATGACATGCTCCTCCTTTCCAACAGCATGTCTGCATTGCAGGAGTTCAAGGAAGCCATGCAGGAGCGCTTCCAGATGTCTGATCTCGGGGAAGCATCATACTTCCTCGGTATCCAGATCACGCGTGACCGCAAGTCACGCTCTCTCTCGCTGCAGTAGAGCCGCTACATCAAGGATGTTTTGCAGCGGTTCGGCATGGCAAGGCGAAACCCATCGGCACGCCGCTGGAGACGCGGCAGTACCTCGTGAGCTTCAATGGAGAACCAAATGCAACTGAGCGGCAGAAGTACCAGAGCGCCGTCGGCAGTCTCATGTACCTGATGGTGGCAACCAGGCCGGACCTCGCACAGGCTGTGAGCGCTGTGAGCCAGCACATGGCTAATCCCGGACCGGAGCACCAGAAGGCAGTGAAGCGGATCTTCCGCTACCTTGCTGGAACCATCAACATCGGCATCACCTACAACGGCAATGACAACAGCATCATCGGCTACACAGACGCAGATTGGGCTTCAAACCCTGAGGACCGCAAGTCCATCTCTGGACATGTGTTCCTCATGAATGGTGGGGCCATCAGTTGGTGCAGCAAGCGGCAGGTGGTCGTGGCCACCTCGAGTACAGAAGCTGAGTACGTATCTCTCAGCTTTGGAGCCAAGGAAGCAGTTTGGCTCCAACGTCTCATGGCAGAGATGAGTGGGAGTGCAGCAGTTCCAGTTCCTGTGCGCGTCGACAACCAGAGCGCAATCGCACTCGCCAAGAATCCTGAGCACCATGCACGCACCAAGCACATTGACATCGCATATCATTTCATCAGGCACATGGTGCAGGAGGGTGCTATCAAGCTGGAGTTTACTCCAACCAGCAAGCAGGTCGCTGATTTCTGCACCAAGTCAGTGACCCGTGAGAAACAGCAGTTTTGCATGAAGGCATGTGGACTCAGCCCACTCTGACTGCGGCAAAGTGGGAGATTGTTGGGAAAGGAGCCATCAAGCTCAGTTTCAGGTCCACAGGAGCAAGTTCCAGGAAAGTACCAGATGCCTGCTCCGATCGCCGATCTGACGTTACCATTGGAAAGATCAGGTGGCAAAATGTCTACGGTCCAAGTTTGAGGCCGATCCAACGGTCAGATTGGGAGATAAGAATTTTCGAAGTTTCGGGGGTCATGGACCGTCGATGTCTGGGTGGGCATGGGTGATGACTCCATGCCTTAGCCTGAGAAAAGAAAAAGGCAAGAGGTCCAGGGTCAAGACCTGATGGGAGAAATATCCAAAAAGGTCCTTGGTCTTAGGATTGCCTTGTCAGAGTGTGCTGACTAGGATAAAGGTACCTCTCCTTACNTGGGTTATGTGACCACTAGGAGTGTGCCATGAGAGCATTCTCTAGCTCTCTAGGTCGTGTGTGAGTGGTCAGCCTGATTGCTAGGCTGATTTCCTCCCTTGTGTGAGATTATGGACTCTAGTGTGTGAGCCTTAGCCTCCATGGCTAAGTGGTGTGGCTTGTGAGAGGGCTGACTTGCCCAAGCTCTAGCTCTATATGTACTCCATCATTTTGAGTGATTGAACAACCATTCTTCAGCACAAGTGATGCCCTTCCAATCACACATGCTCGCTGCTCCAAGGCTCCCTCTCTCCTCAAGTTCCAACAAGTTTGTCGTGATGCTAGAGTAGCAGACAAGCAAGAAGATCAAGGTACTACGCACAGAAAACCGCGGTGAGTATGAGGCATGTACAGGCTGGTTGAACCAACACGGAATCAACCACCATTCGCCACACCTTACACCCTCCATAGTAGTGGCGTTGCTCAGCGGATGAACTAGACTATCCTCCTCATGACCCAAAACATGCTCTTCGACGCCAAACACCCACCTTGCTTCTGGGTTGAAGCTGCAAGAACTGCTTCCTACCTTGTGAATTTAACTTGGACAGCCACACTTGGAAGGCGTGGTAAGAAGCACCAAGGGAAGCAGCTCAGGACGCCATAAGAGGCATGGTCAACGAAGAAGCCTATTGCCTCACACTTGAAGGTCTTTGGCTAAACAGCTTCGGGAAAGGTTGAAGCAGCAGAAGGAATTGGCAAGCAACATGTTCGCGCTTGCGAGTATGTAATCATTGGATACGATAATGCACACAAGGCGTATAAGTTGTGGGATCATGCAGAAGGAACGCTTATCAAGAGCCGGGATGTTGAATTTGATGAAAGTATTGGAACTTGAGGAGAGAGGGAGCCTTGGAGCAGCGAGCATGTGTGATTGAAAGGCATCACTTGTGCTCAAGAATGGTTGTTCAATCACTCAAAATGATGGAGTACATATAGAGCTAGAGCTTGGACAAGTCAGCCCTCTCACAAACCACACCACTTAGCCATGGAGGCTAAGGCTCACACACTAGAGTCCATAATCTCACACAAGGGAGGAAATCAGCCTAGCAATCAGGCTGACCAGTCACATATGACCAAGAGAGCTAGAGAATACTCTCATGGCACACTCCTAGTGGTCACACAACCCGCAAACCCATGGAGAATCGCCATGCAACCATGGCTAGCACACAAGGATCTCACCTCACCTAAAAAGTAAGGAGAGGTACCTTTATCCTAGTCAGCACACTCTGACAAGGCAATCCTAAGACCAAGGACCTTTTTGGATATTTCTCCCATCAGGTTTTGACCCTAGATCTCTAGCCTTTTTCTTTTCTCAGGCTACGGTATGGAGCCATCGTCCATGGTCACCCGGATATCGATGGTCGATGACCCCGGCAACTACGAAAATTCATCTCCCAATCCGACCGTTGGATTGGCCAAAAACCTAGACCGCAGACATTTTGCTAGCTGATCTTTCCAATGGTGAACTGGGATTGACGTTAGGAGTAGGCATCTGGTACTTCCCTGGAACTTGCTCCTCTGGACCTGAAACTAAGCCGGATGGCTCCTTTCCCAACAATCTCCCACTTTGCCGAAGTCAGAGTGGGCTAAGTCCACATGCCTTCATGCAAAANGCAGTGCATGGGGTTTGAGCGCAGCGAGTGTGACTACAGCGTGTATCGCTGGCAGCATGAGCATGAGATCCTCATCATCATTGTCTATGTGGATGACATGCTCCTCCTTTCCAACAGCATGTCTGCATTGCAGGAGTTCAAGGAAGCCATGCAGGAGCGCTTCCAGATGTCTGATCTCGGGGAAGCATCATACTTCCTCGGTATCCAGATCACGCGTGACCGCAAGTCACGCTCTCTCTCGCTGCAGTAGAGCCGCTACATCAAGGATGTTTTGCAGCGGTTCGGCATGGCAAGGCGAAACCCATCGGCACGCCGCTGGAGACGCGGCAGTACCTCGTGAGCTTCAATGGAGAACCAAATGCAACTGAGCGGCAGAAGTACCAGAGCGCCGTCGGCAGTCTCATGTACCTGATGGTGGCAACCAGGCCGGACCTCGCACAGGCTGTGAGCGCTGTGAGCCAGCACATGGCTAATCCCGGACCGGAGCACCAGAAGGCAGTGAAGCGGATCTTCCGCTACCTTGCTGGAACCATCAACATCGGCATCACCTACAACGGCAATGACAACAGCATCATCGGCTACACAGACGCAGATTGGGCTTCAAACCCTGAGGACCGCAAGTCCATCTCTGGACATGTGTTCCTCATGAATGGTGGGGCCATCAGTTGGTGCAGCAAGCGGCAGGTGGTCGTGGCCACCTCGAGTACAGAAGCTGAGTACGTATCTCTCAGCTTTGGAGCCAAGGAAGCAGTTTGGCTCCAACGTCTCATGGCAGAGATGAGTGGGAGTGCAGCAGTTCCAGTTCCTGTGCGCGTCGACAACCAGAGCGCAATCGCACTCGCCAAGAATCCTGAGCACCATGCACGCACCAAGCACATTGACATCGCATATCATTTCATCAGGCACATGGTGCAGGAGGGTGCTATCAAGCTGGAGTTTACTCCAACCAGCAAGCAGGTCGCTGATTTCTGCACCAAGCCAGTGACCCGTGAGAAGCAGCAGTT
>SZWC01005516.1:91289-137078 GCA_023375785.1 Penium margaritaceum
TTGAACTTGAAGATCCAGTGGTCGATCGTCAAATCTGGTGAAGGTTTCACCCCAACCCGTCACTCTCAAAGTGACGGCCTGTGCTGGCTGGAAGTGGCAGAACTTGGCTCTGATACCAAATGTTGGAACTTGAGGAGAGAGGGAGCCTTGGAGCAGCGAGCATGTGTGATTGGAAGGGCATCACTTGTGCTGAAGAATGGTTGTTCAATCACTCAAAATGGTGGAGTACATATAGAGCTAGAGCTTGGGCAAGTCAGCCCTCTCACAAGCCACACCACTTAGCCATGGAGGCTAAGGCTCACACACTAGAGTCCATAATCTCACACAAGGGAGGAAATCAGCCTAGCAATCAGGCTGACCAGTCACATATGACCAAGAGAGCTAGAGAATACTCTCATGGCACACTCCTAGTGGTCACACAACCCGCAAACCCATGGAGAATCGCCATGCAACCATGGCTAGCACACAAGGATCTCACCTCACCTAAAAAGTAAGGAGAGGTACCTTTATCCTAGTCAGCACACTCTGACAAGGCAATCCTAAGACCAAGGACCTTTTTGGATATTTCTCCCATCAGGTTTTGACCCTAGATCTCTAGCCTTTTTCTTTTCTCAGGCTACGGTATGGAGCCATCGTCCATGGTCACCCGGATATCGATGGTCGATGACCCCGGCAACTACGAAAATTCATCTCCCAATCCGACCGTTGGATTGGCCAAAAACCTAGACCGCAGACATTTTGCTAGCTGATCTTTCCAATGGTGAACTGGGATTGACGTTAGGAGTAGGCATCTGGTACTTCCCTGGAACTTGCTCCTCTGGACCTGAAACTAAGCCGGATGGCTCCTTTCCCAACAATCTCCCACTTTGCCGAAGTCAGAGTGGGCTAAGTCCACATGCCTTCATGCAAAACTCCTGTTTCTCATAGGTCACTGGCTTGGTGTAGAAATGAGCGACGTGCTCGGTGGTTGGAGTGAACTCCAGCTTGATAGCACCCACCTGCACCATGTACCTGATGAAATGATATGCGATGTCAATATGCTTGGTGCGTGCATGGTGTTCAGGATTATTGGCGAGTGCGATTGCGCTCTTGTTGTCGACGCGCACATGAACTGGAACTGCTGCACTCCCACTCATCTCTGTCATGAGACGTTGGAGCCAAACTGCTTCCTTGGTTCCTAAGCTCAGATATACATACTCAGCTTCTGTACTCGAGGTGGCTACGACCACCTGCCGCTTGTTGCACCAGCTGATGGCTCCACCATTCATGAGGAAAACATATCCAGAGATGGACTTATGGTCCTCAGTGTTTGAAGCCCAATCTGCGTCTATGTAGCCGATGATGCTGTTGTCATTGCCGTTGTAGGTGATGCCGATGTTGATGGTTCCAACAAGGTAGCGGAAGATCCGCTTCATTGCCTTCTGGTGCTCCGGTCCGGGATTAGCCATGTGCTGGCTCACAGCGCTCACAGCCTGTGCGAGGTCGAGCGTGGTTGCCACCATCAGGTACATGAGACTGCTGACGACGCTCTGGTACTTCTGCCGCTCAGTTGTATTTGCTTCTCCATTGAAGCTCACGAGGTACTGCCGCGTCTCCAGCGGCGTGCCGATGGGTTTTGCCTCTGCCATGCCAAACCGCTGCAAAACATCCTTGATGTAGCTGCTCTGCTGCAGCGAGAGAGAGCGTGACTTGCGGTCACGCTTGATCTGGATACCGAGGAAGTATGATGCCTCCCCAAGATCAGACATCTGGAAGCGCTCCTACATGGCTTCCTTGAACTCCTACAGTGCAGAAATGCTGTAAGAAAGGAGGAGCATGTCATCTACATAGACAATGATGATGAGGATCTCATGCTCATGCTGCCAGCGATACAAGCTGTAGTCACACTCGTTGTGCTCAAACCCCATGCACTGCAACGCCGCATCTAACTTCTGGTTCCAAGCACGCGACGCTTGCTTCAGGCCGTACAGCGACTTCTGCAGCTTGCAGACCAGGTGCTCCGGGCCATCCATGACGAACCCCTCCGGCTGCTCCATGTAGATTTATTCCTCCAAGTCACCATTCAAGAATGTCGTCTTGAAATCCATGTGGTGAACCTCAAAGTCCTCAGCTGCTGGATAAGAGAGGAGCGTGCGCACAGAGGCAAACTTTGCAAAAGGGGCAAATGTTTTCTGTGTAGTCAATGCCCTCCTGCTGCAAGTAGCCCTTCACAACCAGCCTCCCCTTGTACTTTTCCAGGTTACCATCTGCTCCCCGCTTCTTCTTGAAGACCCACTTGCACTTGATCACCTTACGTCCTGGTGGATGCTTAGTCAGCTCCCACGTGCCGTTGTCTAGCTGCGACAACATCTCTTGTTGCACGGCTTGCGCCCAATCTACTGCATCCGGTGCAGCCATGGCCTCCTTGTATGACGTTGGCTCACCTGAATCTGCTGCAACTACGACGTTCATCTGTTCTGGTTTCTGCAGCATCCAAAAATGGCCGTGCTCACCAGGCTTGTAACGCATCCTAAGAGGGTACCTGCGACCTAGTGCTGGAGCATCAGCGGGCGGCTGGAGCGGTGCTGCTCGCACAACTACTGCTGCTGGTGGTGCTACATCTCCCTCCTCTGCTTCTGCCGATGAGGCTGCTGTATCTGCAACATCAGACATGGGAGAGTAGAGTGATTCTCCTAGTGTCACATTAGAGGAAGGATCGGGAGAAACTGGGTCAAGAAGTATTTCTGCTCCCACTGTCTCGTCAGCTGCTAGTTCTGCTGCCTCTTCACACACGATGTTGGTGCCGATGACGTTGCTCTCGTTGAAGACAACATCTGTGGAAATGATGACGTTGCATATATCCCTTTCGTAGAGGCGATACGCTTTGCTTGCCACGTCGTAGCCAATCATCAGCATCTGCGTCCTCTTCGCGTCCCACTTTTGCCGCATCTCCTTTGGCACGTGCATGTGCGCCAAGCTGCCAAACGCGCGAAGATGACCCACGCTCGGCTTCTTGCCGAACCACGCCTCGTACGGCGTCATCTGCTCTAGGGCCTTGGTTGGACTGCGGTTCCTGATGTAGACCGCAGTGCTCACGGCTTCAGTCCAGAAGTTGTAGGTCAGCCGGGCCGCGTGCAGCATGGAGCGCGCCGACTCCACAATGGCACGGTTGGCACGTTCTGCTACCCCGTTCTGCTGCGGCGAGTACGGCGCGATACGCTGCGCCTTGATGCCAGCTGCTGCGAGGTAGTCCTGGAACTCCTTGCTTAGGTATTCTCCACCGCGATCGCTGCGCAGCGCCTTGATCTTCTTGCCAGTCTGGTTCTCCACCATGGCCTTGAACTCCTTGAACCTGTCAAAGCACTGGTCCTTGGAGGAAAGGAAGTACACAGCAGTGTAACGGCTGAAATCATCAATGAAGGTGAGAAAATACCTAGAGCCTCCAAAGCTCTGGGTCTGCATCGGTCCGCACAAGTCCGTGTGGACCAGCTCCAACACCTCTTTTGCANTGGTACGGTTGGCGCGTTCTGCTACCCCGTTCTGCTACGGCGAGTACGGTGCGGTACACTGCGCCTTGATGCCAGCTGCTGCGAGGTAGTCCTGGAACTCCTTGCTTAGGTATTCTCCACCGCGATCGCTGCGCAGCGCCTTGATCTTCTTGCCAGTCTGGTTCTCCACCATGGCCTTGAACTCCTTGAACCTGTCAAAGCATTGGTCCTTGGAGGAAAGGAAGTACACAGCAGTGTAACGGCTGAAATCATCAATGAAGGTGAGAAAATACCTAGAGCCTCCAAAGCTCTGGGTCTGCATCGGTCCGCACAAGTCAGTGTGGACCAGCTCCAATACCTCTTTTGCACGCTCTCCTGCTCCACAAAACGCCTCGCGATGCTGCTTCCCTTCCAAACAGCCGATGCATAACTGTTGCTCAAAGTTAGAGATGGTAGGCAGGTCATGCACCATCTGCTTTGCTTGAAGCTGCTGCAAGGCACGCATGCCGATGTGGCCGTAGCGCGCATGCCAGATCTCGCCATCTGTCGCCTCCACCACTGTTGCAAGACTCTGCTCACGCGGGATCTTGGTCGCCCCCAGCAGGCGGTACATGTCGCCCTCCTTCACCGACTTGGCCAACTCCTCTCCTGTTTCCTTGTTGAGGATGTAGCCATTATCATCGTCAAAAAAATGCGTAGTCCTGTGTTGCTGAAAGAGGACACTGAGAGAAGGTTGAACGCAGCATCAGGTACATACAGCACACCATGGAAAACTCCCACTTCAATGCAACGCGGGGTCTCCAACCACATCTCCACAATCCCAATCCCCTCAGCATACACCACCCGATCATCACCTAAAGCAATCGGACGGGGAGGAATGGAGAGCAGCTACGTGAACCACTCCTTGTGGTGCGTCACACTCTTGGTACACCCTGAGTCCTTGTACCATGCCAGATCCGCCTTTTCCTTATGCGACATGTCAGACTTCGCCATGAAGAGGCGGTCGCGTACCTCCTTGGCAACGTTCATGTTGCCAAAATGGTGCACACCAGTCTGGTTCTGCTGCTGCTGCTGCTACTGCTAGCATTGCTGTGACTGCTGCTGCTGTTGCTATGGAGATTGCTCCTTTTGTTGCTTTTTGCCTCTCTGCTGCCTGGACTGCTTCTGCTGCTGGTTGCGTGAGCCTAAACCATGCCTAAACCATGGCCATGAAGGCTCCTTCACTGTTGCTGCCGCCATTGCGCTTTGCTGCATTGCAACGCAATTCCACCTGCACCAGGTGTGTGCAGATGAAGTCGAGGTCAAGAGTTGGCTGGCACTCCAGCGTCTCTCGCACCGTGTCGTAGCTGGTTGGAAGTCCCCTTAGCAAGAGGAGGATGAAGCGCGTTTCTTCCACAGGGTTGCCGGCCGCTTTCAGCTGCTTCGCCAGCTCCTTTGCCCTGTCCAGATACGCCTCCATCCCTTCACCACCCTGGATTTTTAGTGCCATCATCTTTTCCTCCAAAAGCATGAGGAGTACAGGATCCTTGCTCTCATACTTCTTGCACAACATGTCCCACCCCTCCTTTGCAGTAGCCTTGTCACTCACGTACTGAAGATGCGGGTTAGAGGTGGTGATGACAAGCAACCTGTAGGCCTGCCTGTCCTTCTTCTTCCACTCCTCATACGTCGCTGGTACAGCTGCAGAAGAACCCGCATCAGCTGCACCCTTTTGCGGCGTCTTCCCCGCCACCACCTGCGCTGCGGTGATGCCTTTTGCCTGTGGAACTTGAGCCGGCTCGTCGCCGCTCACCACCTCCCACAAGCCCCTCTCCTCCAAAAGGAGGCGGGTACGGATCTTCCAAAAGGTGAAGTTGGCGTGTCCCTCCAGCCTCTCCAAAGGCTGAGCTGCTGTCACAACGCCAGCTGCTGCCATTTTGAGCCTTGGTGATGCTCAGCGCTACCCTTCGATGGCGGCGCTACCCCTGCTTCTGCTGCTGCTTCTGCCAGAAATCTGTCTGATAGAAAATGGACTATAGATGCCAGCAGACTGGGAATTTTGAGAAACCGAGCCCGCCACTGGAAACTTGAGCTCCAAACCTTTCAGATTGACCCATAAAACTGGATCATCAAGAGGGGATTTCAAAACATATGCCCTCTTGAAAACAGGGTATGCTTCTGCTCCTACTCCAACTCAGACCAGCCAGCTTGTAAACGGTCTTTCTCCCAAATGAATCAATGGAATGCAAATATTTTTGCATCAATAGAAATCTTAGGAAAAATACTACAATTCGCATGTGCTACTTTTTAAATTTGACGGAGAAACAAGAGAGTTATGGTCATCACAACGCGACAGTCTTACTCATAGAGAAGAGTGTAGCCTTGGCCGACCTCGTTTTGAGCATAACTCTTAATCCAACTGTTGGATTGTCGCGATAGTGTGCTCGTTTGAAAGCTTGTCCCTTGAACTTGAAGATCTTGTGGTTGATAGTGAAATCTGGTGAAGGTTTCATCCCAACCCGTCACTCTTAAAGTGACGGCCTGTGCTGGCTGGAAGTGGCAGAACTTGGCTCTCATACCAAATGTTGGAACTTGAGGAGAGAGGGAGCCTTGGAGCAGCGAGCATGTGTGATTGGAAGGGCATCACTTGTGCTGAAGAATGGTTGTTGAATCACTCAGAATGATGGAGTACATATAGTTCTAGAGCTTGGGCAAGTCAGCCCTCTTTCAAAGCCACACCACTTAGCCATGGAGGCTAAGGCTCACACACTAGAGTCCATAATCTCACACAAGGGGGGAAATCAGTCTAGCAATCAGGCTGACCACTCACACACAACCTAGAGAGCTAGAGAATGCTCTCATGGCACACTCCTAGTGGTCACATAACCCACAAACCCATGGAGAATCGCCATGTGTCCATGGCTAGCACACAAGGATCTCACCTCACCTAAAAAGTAAGGAGAGGTACTTTTATCCTAGTCAGCGGACTCTAACAAGGCAATCCAAAGACCAAGGACCTTTTTGGATATTTCTCCCATCAGGTCTTGACCCTGGACCTCTTGCCTTTTTCTTTTCTCAGGCTAACGCATGGACCCATCGCCCATGGTCAGCCGGATATCGACGGTCGATGACCCTAGAAACTACGAAAATTCATATCTCCCAATCCGACCGTTGGATCGGCCTCAAACTTGGACCGTAGACATTTTGCCACCTGATCTTTCCAATGAAGAAGTCAGATTGAGGATCGGAGCAAGCATCTGGTACTTTCCTGGAACTTGCTCCTGTGGACCTGAAACTGAGCCGGATGGCTCCTTTCCCAACACATCCATAGCGATAAGATGAGATGGGATGGACAGTGGTTACATAAACCACTCCTTGTGATGTATTAGGCTCTTGGTACACCCTCGGTCCTTGTACTATGCAACATCCGCCTTCTCCACCTATGACATGTCAGAATTTGCCATGAGAGGATCTTGCACCTTGTTGGCCTTCTTCATGTTGCCAAAGTGGCAAAGACGAGCCTGGTTTTACCGCTACTCCTGCTGCTACTGCTATGGAGACTTTTTCTTTTGCTTCTACTGTTGCTACTCCTTTTGGTCTCTTTCAAGCTTGAAATATATTGGGACAGGAACCATCCGGCTTTGTTTCAGGTCCACAGGAGCAAGTTCCAGGAAAGAACTAGATGCCTGCTTCGATCATCATTCCCACTTCATCATTGGAAAGATCAGGTGGTAAAATGTCTACGGTCCAAGTTTGAGGCCGATCTAACGGTCGGATTGGGAGATATGAATTTTCGAAATATTCAGGGTCATCAACGACCGATATCCGGGTAACCATGGCCGATGGCACCAAGCCTTAGCCTGAGAAAAGGAAAAGGCAAGAGATCCATGGTCAAGACCTGATGGGAGAAATATCCAAAAAGAATCTGTATTCTTGGGTTGCCTTGTCGGAGTGTGCTGACTAGGAAAAAAGTACCTGTCCTTACTTTTTAGGTGAGGTGAGATCCTAGTGTGCTAGCCATGGATACATGGCCATTCTCCATCAAATTGTGGCTTAGGTGACCACTAAGAGTGTGCCATGAGAGCATTCTCTAGCTCTCTAGGTCGTGTGTGAGTGGTCAGCCTGATTGCTAGGCTGATTTCCTCCCTAGCGTGAGATTATGGACTCTAGTGTGTGAGCCTTAAGCTCCATGGCTAAGTGGTGTGGCTTGCAAGAAGGCTGACTTGCCCAAGCTCTAGCTCTATATGTACTCTATTATTTTGAGTGATTCAACGACCATTCTTCAGCACAAGTGATGCCCTTCTAGTCCCACATGCTCGCTGCTCCAAGGCTCCCTCTCTCCTCCAGTTCCAATATTTGGTATCAGAGCCGAGTTTTGCCACTTTCAGCCAGCACAGGCCGTCACTTTGAGAGTGAAGGGTTGGTGTTAAACCTTCAATAGACTTGACAAAAGACCACTACATCTTCAAGTTCAAGAGACAAGCTTTCCAACGAGGCCAAGATCAGGAAGATCTAATGCTCGGATTGAGAGTTATCCTCAAAACGAGGTCGGCCAGGACTACCTCTTCTCTTTTGAGTAAGACTGTCGTCTTGTGATGACCATAACTCTCTTGTTTCTTTGTCAAATTAAAAAAGTAGCATATACGAATTGAATAAGTTTTTGTAAGCTTTTCATTGGTCTAATCATATTTGCATTCCATTGGTACGTTTGGGACAAACGCCGTTTACAAGCTGTGTGGTGTGAGCTGGAGTAGGAGCAGAAGCATGCTCTATGTTCAAAAGGACATATCTATGAAAATCCCCTGTTGATGACCCTATTTTATGGATCCATCTGAAAGATTTTCAGTTGATTTTTCCAGCGGTGAGCTGAGTTTCTAAAAATTCTTAGTCTGCTTGCCTCTAGACTCCATTTTCTGTGAGACATATTTCTGGCTGAAGCAACTCTAGAAGCAGGGATAGCGCCGCCACTCAAGGGCAGCGCTGAGCATCACAAAGGCTCAAAATGGCAACAACAGGTGTGGTTACAGCAGCCCAGTCCTTGGAAAGGCTGGAAGGACGCGCCAATTTCACGTTTTGTAAGATCCATACCCGCCTCTTTTTGGAGGAGAGGAGCTTGTGGGAGGTGGTGGACGGCAACGAGCGCGCTCCGCCTCCAATGCAAAAGGCATCACTGTAGTAAAGGTGGTTGCGGGAAAGACGGCACAAAAAGGTGCAATAGATGCAAGTTCATCGACAACTGCAGCAGTGGCATATGAGGAGTGGAAGAAGAAGGACAGGCAGGCCTATAGGCTGCTTGTCAACACCATCTCCAACCCGCATCTTCAGTACGTGAGTGACAAGGCTACTGCAAAAGAGGGGTGGAACACATTGTGCAAGAAGTATGAGAGCAAGGATCCTGCATTCCTCATGCTTTTGGAGGAGAAGATGATGGCGTTGAAAATGTAGGGTGGCGAAGGGATGGAGGCGTACTTGGACACGGCAAAGGAGTTGGCGAAGCAGCTGAAAGCGACCAGCAACCCTGTAGAAGACACGTGCTTCATCCTCCTCTTGCAAAGGGGACTCCCAACGAACTATGACACGGTACAAGAGACGTTGGAGTGCCAGCTAACTCTCGACCTCGACTTCATCTGCACGCACATGGTACAGGTAAAACTGCGTCGCATTGCAGCAAACCGCAATGGCAGCAACAGCAGTAGTGAAGTAGCTTTCATGGCAATCGGCTCATGCAACCAAGAGCAGCAGCAGTCTGGCTAGCAGAGAGGCAAGAAGAAAGGCAAGTGCCATTATTGCCAGAAAGACAGACAGTATAAGAAAGAGTAGTTCAAGTTCAAGAGGGTCTAGAAGGAGCAGTAGCAGCAACAAAAGCAACAATCTCCACAGCAACAGAAACACCTGTCACAGCAACGTCAGCAGCAGCAGCAACAACAGCAGAACCAGACCGGCGTGCGTCATTTTAGCAACATGAATGTCACCAAAGAGGTGCGCGACCGCCTCTTCATGGGGAAGTCTGACACGTCGCAAAAGGAAAAGGCGGATCTGGCATGGTACAAGGACTCAAGGTGTACCAAGAGTTTGTCGCACCACATGGAGTGGTTTACGCAGCTGCTCTCCTTTCCTCCCCATCCGATTGCTTTGGGTGATGATCTGGTGGTGTCTGCTGAGGGGATTGGGATTGTAGAGATGTGGTTGGAGACCCCGCGTGCCATTGAAGTGGGAGTGTTCCATGGCGTGCTGTATGTGCCTGATGTTGCATTCAACCTTCTCTCAGTGTCCTCTCTCACCAACACAGGACTACGCGTCGTCTTTGACGATGAGTATGGCTACATATTCGACAAGGAAACACGAGAGGACTTGGCCAGGTCAGTGAAAGAAGGCGATATGTACCGCCTGCTGGGGACAACCAAGATCCCGCGTGAGCAGAGCCTTGCAGCTATCGTGCAGCCCATAGATGGAAAAATCTGGCATGCGTGCTACGGCCACATCGGCATGTGCGCCTTACAGCAACTTCAAACGAAGCAAATGGTCCGAGACTTGTCCACCATCTCTAACTTTGAGCAGCAGTTGTGCATCGGCTGTTTGGAGGGGAATGTTGGATATGGAGGAGATATGGAGCCTTGGAGCAGTGAGCATGTGTGATTGGAAGGGAATCACTTGTGCTAAAGAATGGTTGTTCAATCACTCAAAATGATGGAGTACATATGGAGCTAGAGCTCGGGCAAGTCAGCCCTCTCACAATCCACACCACTTAGTCATGGGGGCTAAGGCTCACACACTAGAGTCCATAATCTCACACAAGGGAGGAAATCAGCCTAGCAATCAGGCTGACAACTCACACACAACCTAGAGAGCTAGAAAATGCTCTCATGGCACACTCCTAGTGGTCACATAACACACAAACCCATGGAGAATTACCATGTGTCCATATCGAACACACAAGGATCTCACCTCACCTAAAATGTAAGGACCTCTCCTTACATTTTAGGAATCTCTATCCTAGTCAGCACACTCTGACAAGGCAATCCTAAGACCAAGAACCTTTTTGGATATTTCTCCCATCAGGTGTTGACCCTAGACCTCTTGCCTGTTTCTTTTCTCAGGGTAAGGCATGGAGCCATCGCCCATGGTCACCCGGATATCGACCGTCGATGACCTCGAAAACTTAAAAAATTCATATCTCCCAATCCGACCGTTGGATTAATCTCAAACTTGGACCAAATACATTTTGCCACCTGATCTTTCCAATGGAGAAGTGGGATTGAGGATCGGAGTAGGCACCTAGTACTTTCTTGGAAGTTGCTCCATTGGACCTGAAACTGAGCGAAATGGCTCCTTTTCCAGCAATCTCCCACTTTACTACAGTCAGAGTGGGCTGAGTCTACATGCCTTCATGAAGAACTGCTGCTTCTCACGGGTCACTAGCTTGGTGTAGAAATCAGCGACCTGCTTGCTGGTTCGAGTAAACTCCAACTTGATAGCACCCTCGTGCACCATATGCCCGATGAAGTGATATGCGATGTCAATATGCTTGGTGCGTGCATGGTACTCAGGATTCTTGACGAGTGCGATTGCACTCTGGTTGTCGACGCACACAGGAACTGGAACTGCTACACTCCCACTCATCTCTGCCATGAGACGCTGAGCCACATTGTTTCCTTGGCTCCAAAGCTGAGAGAGACGTACTCAGCTTTTGTGCTCGAGGTGGCCAGGACCACCTGCCGCTTGCTGCACCAGTTGATGGCACCTCCATTCATGTGAAACACATGTCCAGAGATGGACTTGCGGGTCTCAGGATTTGAAGCCCAATCTGTGTAGCCGATGATGCTGTTGTCGTTGCCGTTGTAGGAGATGCCGACGTTGATGGTTCGAGCAAGGTAGCGGAAGATCCGCTTCACTGCCTTCTGGTGCTCCGGTCCGGGATTAGCCATATGCTGGCTCACAGGGCTCACAGCTTGTGCGAGGTTCGGCCTGGTTGCCACCATCAAGTACATAAGACTGCCGACGGCGCTCTGGTACTTCTGCCGCTTTGCTGCATTTGCTTCTCCACCAAAGCTCACGAGGTACTGCCGCGTCTCCAGCGGCGTGCCGATGGGTTTTGCCTCTGCCATGCCAAACCTCTGTAAAACATCCTTGATATAGCACCTCTGCTGTAGCAAGAGAGAGAGAGAGCGTGACTTGCGGTCACACGTGATCAAGATACCAAGGAAGTATGATGCCTCCTTGAGATGAGACATCAGGAAGCGCTCTTGTATGGCGTCCTTAAACTCCTGTAATAGAGACATGCTATCGGAAAGGGAGCATGTCATCCACATAGATAATGATGATTACGATCTCATGCTCATGCTGCTCGCGATAGACGCTGTAGTCACACTCGTTGAGCTCAAACCCCATGCACTACAACGCCGCATTCAACTTTTGGTTCCAAGCACGCGACGCTTGCTTGAGGCCGTACAGCGACTTCTGCAGCTTGCAGACCAGGTACTCCTGGCCATCCATGACGCACCCCTTCGGCTGCTCCATGTAGATCTCCTCCTCCAAGTCACCATTCAAGAATGCTGTCCTGACATCCATGTGGTGAACCTTGAAGTCCTCAGCTGTTGCATAAGAGAGGAGCGTACACACACAGAGAAACTTTGCAACAGGGGGAAAAGTTTCTGTATAGTCGATGCCGTCCTGCTACGAGTAACCCTTGGCGACTAGCCTCGCCTTGTACTTTTCCAGGTTACCATCTGCTCCTCGCTTCTTCTTGAATATCCACTTGGACTTGATCACCTTACGTCCAGGTGGACGCTCAGTCAGCTCCCATGTGCCATTGTCCAACTGCGACTGTATCTCCAGCTGCACGACTTTTACCCAATCTGCTGCATCCGGTACAGCCATGGCCTCCTTGTATGACGTTGGCTCATCTGAATTTGCTGCAATGGTGACGTTCATCTGTTCTGGTTTCTACAGCATCCAGAAATGGCCACGCTCACCAGGCTTGTAACGCACCCTAAGAGGGTACCTCCGACCTGGTACTGGAGCTCTAGCAGGCGGCTGGTGCAGTACTGTTGGCACAACTGCTGCTGCTGGTGGTGCTACATCTCCCTCCTCTTCTTCTGCCAATAAAGCTATTGTATCTGCAATTTCAGACATGGGAGAGTGGAGTGATTCTCCCAATGTCATAATAGAGGAAGGATCGGGAGAGACTGGGTCTGGAAGGATTTTTTGCTCCCATTGTCTCGTCAGCTGCTCGTTCTATAACCTTTTCGTAGACAATGTTGGTGCCGATGACGTTACTCTCGTTGAAGACAACATTTCTGGAGATGATGACGTGGCATGTATCCCTCTTGTAGAGGCGATAGGCCTTGCTTGCCACGTCGTAGCCAATCATCAGCATTTGCGCACTCTTTGCGTCCCATTTCTGCCGCTTTTCCTTGGACACGTGCATGTGCGCCTACCTGCCAAATGCTCGAAGATGACCCACGCTCGGTTTCTTGCCAAACTACGCCTCGTATGGCGTCATCTGCTCTAGCGCCTTAGTTGGACTACGGTTCTTGATCTAGACCAAACTGCTCACAGCTTCAGCCACGAAGTCGTAGGTCAGCCGAACCGCGTGTAGCATGGAGCTCGCCGACCCCACAATGGTACGGTTGGCACGTTCTCCTACACTGTTCTGCTGCAGCAAGTACGGCGCGGTACGCTGGGCCTTGATGCCAGCTGCTGCGAAGTAGTCTTGGAGCTCCTTGCTCATGTACTCTCTACAGCGGTCGCTGCGAAGCGCCTTGATCTTCTTACCAGTCTGGTTCTCCTCCATGGCCTTTAAATCCTTGAACCTGTCAACGCACTGGTCCTTGGAAGGAAGGAAACACACTGTAGTATAACGGCTGAAATCATCAATGAAGGTCAGGAAACATCTAGAGCCTCCAAAGCTCTGGGTCGGCATCGGTCCGCAGAAGTCCGTGTGGACCAGCTCCAACACCTCCTTTGCACGCTACCCTGCTCCAGAGAACGCCTCCCCGTGCTGCTTCCCCTCCCAACAGCCGATGCACAACTGCTGCTCAAAGTTAGAGATGGTAGGCAGGTCACGCACCATCTGCTTTGCTTGAAGCTGCTGCAAGGCCCGCATGCCGGTGTGGCCATAGCGTGCATGCCAGATCTCACCATCTCTCGCCTGCACCACTGCTGTAATACTCTGCTCACGCGGGATCTTGGTCGCCCCCAGCAGGCGGTACATGTCGCCTTCCTTCACCGACCTGGCCAACTCCTCTCCCATATCCTTGTAGAGGATATAGCCATAGTCATCATCGAAGACGACGCGTAATGCTGTGTTTGTAAGAGAGGAGACTGAGAGGAGGTTGAATGCAGCATCAGGTACATACAGCACGCCATGGAACACTCCCACTTCAATGCAACGTAGGGTCTCCAACCACATCTCTACAATCCCAATCCCCTCAGCATACATAACTCAATCATCACCCATAGCGATAAGACGGGGAGGGATGGACAGCAGCATTGTAAACCACTCATTGTGATGTGTGAGAGGGCTGACTTGCCCATATAGGACTAGAGCTTGGGCAAGTCAGCCCTCTCACAAGCCACACCACTTAGCCATGGAGGCTAAGGCTCATACACTAGAGTCCAAAATCTCACACAAGGGAGGAAATCAGCCTAGCAATCAGGCTGACCACTCACACACGACCTAGAGAGCTAGAAAATGCTCTCATGGCACAATCCTAGTGGTCAAATAACCCACAAACCCATGAAGAATCGCCATGTGTCCATGGCTAGTACACAAGAATCTCACCTCACCTAAAATATAAGGAGAGGTACCTTTATCCTAGTGAGCACACTCTGACATGGCAATCCTAAGACCAAGGACCTTTTTGGATATTTCTCCCATAAGGTCTTGACCCTGGACCTCTTGCCTTCTTCTTTTCTCAGGCTAAGGCATGGAGCCATCCCACATGGTCACCCGGATATTGACGATCAATGACCCTGGAAACTACGAAAATTCATATCTCCCAATCCGACTGTTGGATCGGCCTTAAACTTGGACCGTAGACATTTTGCCACCTGATTCTTTCAATGGTGTACTCGGATTGACGATCAGAGCAGGCATCTGCTACTTTCCTGGAACTTGCTCCTGTGGACCTGAAACTAAGCCGGATGGCTCCTTTTCCAACAATCTCCCACTTTGCAGAGTCAGAGTGGGCTGAGTCCACATGCCTTCATGCAGAACTACTACTTCTCACGGGTCACTAGCTTGGTGCAGAAATCAGCGACCTGCTTGCTGGTTGGAGGAAACTCCAGCTTGATAGCACCCTCTTGCACCATGTGCCTGATGAAATGATATGTGATATCAATATGCTTGGTGCGTGCATGGTGCTCAGGATTCTTGGCGAGTGCGATTGCGCTCTGGTTGTCGACGCGCACAGGAATTGGAACTGCTGCACTCCCACTCATCTCTGCCATGAGACATTGGAGCCAAACCGCTTCCTTGGCTCCAAAGCTGAGAGATACGTACTTAGCTTCTTTGCTCGAGGTCGCCACGACCACCTGCCGCTTGCTACACCAGCTGATGGCTCCACCATTCATGAGGAACACATGTCCAGAGATGGAGTTGCGGTCCTCAGGGTTTGAAGCCCAATCTGCGTCTGTGTAGCTGATGATGCTGTTGTCATTGCCGTTGTAGGTGATGACGATGTTGATGGTTCCAGCAAGGTAGTGGAAGATCCGCTTCACGGCCTTCTGGTGCTCCGGTCCGGGATTAGCCATGTGCTGGCTCACAGCGCTCACAGCCTGTGCGAGGTCCGGCCTGGTTGCCACCATCAGGTACATGAGACTGCTGACAGCGCTCTGAACTTCTGCCGCTCAGCTGCATTTGCTTCTCCATTGAAGCTCACGAGGTATTGCCGCGTCTCCAGCGGCGTGCCGATGGGTTTTGCCTCTGCCATGCCGAACCGCTGCAAAACATCCTTGATGTAGCGGCTCTGCTGCAGCGAGAGAGAGCGTGACTTGCGGTCATGCGTGATCTGGATACCAAGGAAGTATGATGCCTCCCCGAGATCAGACATCTGGAAGCGCTCCTACATGGCTTCCTTGAAGTCCTGCAGTATAGACATGCTGTTGGAAAGGAGGAGCATGTCATCCACATAGACAATGATGATGAGGATCTCATGCTCATGCTGCCAGCGATACACGCTGTAGTCACACTCGCTGCGCTCAAACCCCATGCACTGCAACGCCGCATCCAACTTCTTGTTCCAAGCACGCGATGCTTGCTTGAGGCCGTACAGCGACTTCTGCAGCTTGCAGACCACGTGCTCCTGGCCATCCATGACGAACCCCTCCGGCTGCTCCATTTAGATCTCCTCCTCCAAGTCACCATTCAAGAATGCCATCTTGACATCCATGTGGTGAACCTCGAAGTCCTCAGCTGCTGCATAAGAGAGGAGCGTGCGCACAGAGGCAAAATTTGTAACTGGGGCAAACGTTTCTGTGTAGTCGATGTCCTCCTGCTGCGAGTAGCCCTTGGCGACCAGCCTCGCCTTGTATTCTTCCAAGTTACCATCTGCTCCCCGCTTTTTCTTGAACACTCACTTGCACTTGATCACCTTACGTCCTGGTGGACGCTCAGTCAGCTCCCACGTGCCGTTGTCCAGCTGCGACTGTATCTCCTGCTGCACGGCTTGCGCCCAATCTACTGCATCCGGTGCAGCCATGGCCTCCTTGTATGATGTTCGCTCATCTGAATCTGCTGCAACTGCGACGTTCATCTGTTCTGGTTTCTGCAGCATCCAGAAATGGCCGCGCTCACCAGGCTTGTAACGCACCCTAAGAGGGTACCTGCGACCTGGTACGAGAGCGTTAGCGGGCGGCTGGCGCGGTGCTGCTGGTACAACTGCTACTGCTTGTGGTGCTACATCTCCCTCCTCTGCTTCTGTCAATGAGGCTGCTGTATCTGCAACATCAGACATGGGAGAGTAGAGTGATTCTCCCACCGTCACAGTAGAGGAAGGATCGGGAGAAACTGGGTCAGGAAGAATTTCTGCTCCCACTGTCTCGTCAGCTGCTAGTTCTGCTACTTCTTCACACACGATGTTGGTGCCGATGACGTTGCTCTCGTTGAAGACGACATCCCTGGAGATGATGACGTGGCCTGTATCCCTCTCGTAGAGGCGATACGCCTTGCTTGCCACGTCGTAGACAATCATCAGCATCTGCGCACTCTTCGCGTCCCACTTTTGCCGCTTCTCCTTTGGCACGTGCATGTGCACCAAGCTGCCAAACGCGCGAAGATCACCCACGTTGGGTCATCTTCAGATGACGCCGTACGAGGCGTGGTTTGGCAAGAAGCCCACTTCTTGCCAAACCACGCCTCGTACGGCATCATCTGCTCTAGGGCCTTGGTTGGACTACGGTTCTTGATGTAGACCGTAGTGCTCACGGCTTCAGCCGAGAAGTGGTAGGTCAGCCGGGGCGCGTGCAGTATGGAGCGCGCCGACTCCACAATGGTACGGTTGGCACATTCTGCTATCCCGTTCTGCTGCGGCGAGTACGGCGCGGTACGCTGCGCCTTGATGCCAGCTGCTGCGAGGTTGTCTTGGAACTCCTTGCTTAGGTATTCTCCACCGTGATCGCCACGCAACGCTTTGATCTTCTTGCCAGTCTGGTTCTCCACCATGGCCTTGAACTCCTTCAACCTGTCAAAGCACTGGTCCTTGGAGGAAAGGAAGTAGACAGCAGTTTAACGGCTGAAATCATCAATGAAGGTGAGAAAATACCTAGAGCCTCCAAAGCTCTGGGTCTGCATCGGTCCACACAAGTCCGTGTGGACGAGCTCCAACACCTCTCTTGCACGCTCCCCTGCTCTATAGAACGCCTCGCGATACTGCTTCCCTTCCAAATAGCCGATGCATAACTGCTGTTCAAAGTTAGAGATGGTAGGCAGGTCACGCACCATCTGCTTTGCTTGAAGCTGCTGCAAGGCGCGCATGCCAATGTGGCCGTACCGCGCATGCCAGATCTCGCCATCTATTGCCTGCACCACTGCTGCAAGACTCTGCTCGCGCGGGATCTTGGTCGCCCCCACGAGGCGGTACATGTCACCCTCCTTCACCGACTTGGCCAACTCCTCTCCTGTTTCCTTGTTGAGGATGTAGCCATAGTCATCATCGAAGACAACGCGCAGTCCTGTGTTGGTCAGAGAGGACACTGAGAGAAGGTTGAACGCAGCATCAGGTACATACAGCACGCCATGGAAAACTCCCACTTCAATGCCATGCGGGGTCTCCAACCACATCTCCACAATCCCAATCCCCTCAACATACACCACCCGATCATCACCTAAAGCAATCGGCCGAGGAGGAATGGAGGGCAGCTGCGTGAACCACTCCTTGTGGTGTGTCAGACTCTTGGTACACCCAGAGTCCTTGTACCACGCCAGATCCGCCTTTTCTTTCTGCGACATGTCAGACTTTGCCATGAAGAGGCGGTCGCGCACCTCCTTGGCGACGTTCATGTTGCCAAAATGGTGCACGCCAGTCTGGTTCTGCTGCTGCTGCTGCTGCTACTGCCGTTTCTGTGACTGCTGCTGCTGTTGCTGTGGAGATTGCTGCTTTTGCTACTGCTGCTGCTGCTCCTTCTGGTCCCTCTTAAACTTGAAGCACTCTTTCTTGTAGTACTCCTCTTTCTGGCAATAGTGGCACTTGCCCTTCTTCTTGCCTCTCTACTGCCCGGACTCCTGCTGCTGCTGGTTGCGTGAGCCCATGGCCATGAAAGCTGCTTCACTACTGCTGCTGCCGCCATTACGCTTTGCTGCATTGCGACGCAGTTCCACCTGCACCAAGTGCGTGCAGATGAAGTCGAGGTCGAGAGTCGGCTGGCACTCCAACGTCTCTCGCACCGTGTCGTAGCTGGTTGTGAGTCCCCTCAGCAAGAGGAGAATGAAGCGCGTCTCTTCCACAGGATTGCCAGCCGCTCTCAACTGTTTCGCCAGCTCCTTTGCCCTGTCCAGATACGCCTCCATCCCTTCACCATCCTGCATTTTTAGCGCCATCATCTTTTCCTCCAAAAGCATGAGGAATGTAGGATCCTTACTCTCATACTTCTTGCACAACGTGTCCCACCCCTCCTTTGCAGTAGCCTTGTCACTCACGTACTGAAGATGCGGGTTGGAGATGGTGTTAACAAGCAACCTGTAGGCCTGCCTTTCCTTCTTCTTCCACTCCTTGTACGTCGCTGGTACACCTGCAGAAGAACCCGCATCAGCTGCACCCTTTTGCGGCGTCTTCCCCGCCACCACCTGCGCTGCGTTGATGCCTTTTGCCTGTGGATCTGGAGCCGGCTCCTTGCCGCTCACCACCTCCCACAAGCCCCTCTCCTCCAAAAGGAGGCGGGTACGGATCTTCCAAAACGTGAAGTTGGCGCGTCCCTCCAGCCTCTCCAAAGGCTGGGCTGCTGTCATAACGCCAGCTGCTGCCGCTTTGAGCCTTGGTGATGCTCAGCGCTGCCCTTGGATGGCGGCGCTATCCCTGTTTCTGCTGCTGCTTCTGCCAGAAATCTGACTGAAAGAAAATGGACTGTAGATAACAACAGACTAGGAATTGTGAAAAACAGAGCCCACCACTGGAAAAGTCAGCTCAAAACCTTTCAGATCGACCCATAAAACAGGGTCATCAACAGGCAATTTCAAAAGATATGCCCTCTTGAAAATTGGGTATGCTTCTGCTCCTACTCCAACTCAGACCAGCCACTTTGTAAACAGCGTTTCTCCCAAACGAATCGATGGAATGCAAATAGTTTTGCATCAATGGAAAGCTTAGGAAAAATAATACAATTCTTATGTGCCACGTTTCAAATTTGACAAAGAAACAAGAGAGTTATGGTCATCACAAGGCGACAGTCTTACTCATAGAGAAGAGTGTAGCCCTGGCCGACCTCGTTTCGAGCTTAACTCTCAATCCGCTTGTTGGATCTTCTCGATTTTGGGCTCGTTGGAAAGCTTTTCTCTTTAAGTTGAAGATCTAGTGGTCAATTGTCACATCTGGTGAAGATTTCACCCCAACCCGTCACTCTCAAAGTGGCGGCCTGTGCTGGCTGGAAGTGGCAGAACTTGGCTCTGATACCAAATGTTGGAACTTGAGGAGAGAGGGAGCCTTGGAGCAGCGAGCATCTGTGATTGGAAGGGCATCACTTGTGCTGAAGAATGGTTGTTCACTCACTCAAAATGATGGAGTACATATAGTGCTAGAGCTTGGGCAAGTCAGCCCTCTCACAAGCCACACCACTTAGCCATGGGGGCTAAGGCTCACACACTAGAGTCAATAATCTCACACAAGGGAGGAAATCAGCCTAGCAATCAGGCTGACCACTCACACACGACCTAGAGAGCTAGAGAATGCTCTCATGGCACACTCCTAGTGGTCACATAATCCACAAACCCATGAAGAATCGCCATGTGTCCATGGCTAGTACACAAGGATCTCACCTCACCTAAAAAGTAAGGAGATGTACCTTTATCCTAGTCAGCAAACTCTGACAAGGCAATCCTAAGACCAAGGACCTTTTTGGATATTTCTCCCATCAGGTCTTGACCCTGGACCTCTTGTCTTTTTCTTTTCTCAGGCTAAGGCATGGAGCCATCGCCCATGGTCAGCCGGATATCGACGATCGATGACCCCGGAAACCACGAAAATTCATATCTCCCAATCCGACCGTTGGATCGGCCTCAAACTTGGACCGTAGACATTTTGCCACCTGATTTTTCCAATGATGAACTTGGATTGACAATCGGAGCAGGCATCTGCTACTTTCCTATAACTTGCTCCTGTGGACCTGAAACTGAGCCGGATGGCTCCTTTTCCAATAATGGCGTCACCAGATGCAGCAGATTGGATGCAAGCTGTGTAGCAAGAGATACAGTCGCAACTTGACAACGGTATGTGGGAGCTAACTGAGCGTCCACCTACACGTAAGGTGATCAAGTGCAAGTGGGTGTTCAAGAAGAAGCGGGGAGTAGATGGCAAAGTGGAAAAGTACAAGGCAAGGCTGGTCGCCAAGGGCTACTCGTTGTAGGAAGGCATCGACTACACAAAAACCTTCTCCTGTTACAAAGTTTGCCTCTGTGCATATGCTCCTTTCCTATGCACCAGCAGAGGACTTTGAGGTCCACTACATGGACGTTAAGACGGCGTTCCTGAACGGTGACTTGGAGGAGGAGATTTACATGGAACAGCCGGAGGAGTTCGTCATGGATGGCTAGGAGCACCTGGTTTGCAAGCTGCAAAAGTGGCTGTACGGCCTCAAGCAAGCGTCGTGTGCTTGGAACCAGAAGTTGGATGCGGCGTTGCAATGCATGGGCTTTGAGCGTAGCGCGTGTGACTATACTGTCTATCGCTGGCAGCATGGTCATGAGGTCCTCATCATCATCGTCTATGTGGATGACATGCTCCTCCTTTCTAACAGTATGTCTGCACTGCAGGAGTTCAAGGAGGCCATGAAGGAGCGCTTCCAGATGTCTGATATCGGGGAAACATCATATTTCCTCGGTATCTAGATCACGCATGACCGCAAATCACGCTCTCTCTTACTGCAACAGAGGCGCTACATCAAGGATGTCTTGTATCGGTTCGGCATGGCAGAGGCAAAACCCATCAGCACAAAGTACCAGAGCACCGTCGGCAGCCTCATGTACCTGAGATTGCAACCAGGCCGGACCTCGCAAAGACTTTTAGCGCTGTTAGCCAGCACATGGCAAACCCCCGACCGGAGCACCAGAAGGCAGTGAAGTGGATCTTCCGCTACCTTGCTGGAACCATCAACATCGGCATCACGTACAACGGCAACTTCAATAGCATCATCGACTACACAGACGCTTATTGGACTTGAAACCCTCAGGACGGCAAGTCCATCTCTGGACATGTGTTCCTCATCAATGCTTGGGCCATCAGCAGGTGCAGCAAGCGACAGGTGGTCGTGGCCACCTCAAGCACAGAAGCAAAGTACGTCTCTCTTAGCTTTGGAGCCAAGGAAGCAGTATGTCTTCAGCGTCTCATGGCAGAGATGAGTGGGAGTGTAGTAGTTCCAGTTCCTGTACGTGTCGACAACCAGAGCACAATCGTACTCGTCAAGAATCCTGAACACCATGCACGCACCAAAGACATTGACATCGCGTA
The DNA here is from genome assembly GCA_023375785.1 of Penium margaritaceum. Taxonomy (NCBI): domain Eukaryota; kingdom Viridiplantae; phylum Streptophyta; class Zygnematophyceae; order Desmidiales; family Peniaceae; genus Penium; species Penium margaritaceum. The sequence goes on from SZWC01005516.1 coordinate 112,891, forward strand.
TCACTTCATCAGTTACATGGTGTAGGAGGGTGATATCAAGCTGGAGTTTACTCCCGCCAGCAAGCAAGTCGCTGATTTGTGCACCAAGCTCGTGACGTGTGAGAAGCAGCAGTTCTGCATGAAGGTATGTAGACTCAGCCCACTCTGACTGTGGCAAAGTGGGAGATTATTGGAAAAGGAGCTGTTCGGCTCTATTTCAGGTCCACAAGAGTAAGTTCTAGGAGACTACCAAATTCCTACTTGCATCGTTGATCCGACTTCAGCATTGGAAAGATCATGTAGCAAAATGTCTACGGTCCAAGTTTGAGGTCGATCGAACAGTCCAACTGGGAGATATGATTTTCGAAGTTTCTGGGGTCATCGACCGCCGATATCCGGGTGACCATGGGCGATGGCTCTATGCCTTAGCCTCAGAAAGGAAAAAGGCAAGAGGTCGAGGGTCAAGACTTGATAAGACAAGTATTCAAAAAGGTCCTACATTCTTGGGTTGCCTTGTCTGAGTGTGCTGACTAGGAAAAAGGTACATCTCCTTACTTTTTGGATGAGGTGAGATCCTTGTGTGCTAGCCACGGACACATGGCGATTCTCCATAGGATTGTGGATTATGTCACCACTAGGAGTGTGCCATGGGAGCCTTTTCTAGCTCTTTAGGTCGTGTGTGAGTGGTCAGCCTGATTGCTAGGCTGATTCTTTCCCTTGTGTGAGATTATGGACTCTAGTGTGTGAGCCTTAGCCTCCATGGCTAAGTGGTGTGGGTTGTGAGAGGCTGGACTTGCCCAAGTTCTAGCTCTATATGTACTCCATCATTTTGAGTAATTTAATAACCATTCTTCAGCACAAGTCATGCGCTTCGTGTCCCACATGCTCCCTGCTCCGTCTCTCCTCCATCCCCCATGGTCATGAAAACATTCGTGATCCATGACCCTAGATACATTAAAAACTCATATCTCTCAATCCGATCATTGGATCGTCCTCAAACTTTGATCGTAGATAATTTGCCGTGTCATCTTTCTAATGGTGAAGTTGGGTCAACAATTAGAGTAAACATGTGGTAGTTTTTTAAACTTACTCCTTTGGACCTGAAACTGAGTGAGATAGCTCCTTCCATGCAATCTCCATTGTACTAGAGTCAGAGCGGGCTGAGTCCACATGCCTTCATGCATAATTGCTATTTCTCACTGGTCACATGCTTGGTGGATAAATCAGCGACCTGCTTGCTGGTTGGAGTGAATTCCAGCTTGATAGCACCCTCCTACACCATGTGCCTAATGAAATGATATCCAATGTCAATGTGCTTGATGCGTACATGGTACTCAGGATTCTTGGCGAGTGCGATTGCACTTTGGTTGTCGACGCATACAAAAACTGGAACTGCTATACTCCCACTCATCTGCGCCATGAGACGCTAAAGCCAAACTGCTTCCTTGGGTCCAAAGCTGAGAGAGACATACTCAGCTTCCGTGCTTGAGGTGGTAATAACCATGTGCCTCTTACTACAGCAACTGATGGTCCCGCCATTCATGAGGAACACATGTCCAAAGATGGACTTGCGGTCCTTAAGATTTGAAGAACAATCTACGTCTCGATGGCCAATGATGCTATTATCGTTGTCGTAGGTGATGCAGGTGTTAATGGCTTTAGCAAGGTAGGAGAAGATCTGCTTTATTGCCTTCTGGTGCTCGGGTCCGGGATTCGTCATGTGCTAGCTCAGAATGCTTACAGCCTCTTTGAGCTCCGGCCTGGTTACCACCATCAGGTACTTTAGACTATTGACGGCGCTCTGCTACTTCTGCCGCTCAGTTGCATTCGCTTCTCCATTCAGGATCGCGAGGTAGTGCCACGTCCCCAGCCGCGTACTGATGGATGTGGCCTCTGCCATGCCGGAACACTGTAGAATGTCCTTGATGGAGCGGCTATACTAGAGCAAGAGAGAGAGCGTGATTTGCGATCAAGTGTGATCTGGATGCGGAGAAAGTATGATGCCTCCCCGAGATCAGACATCGAGAAGCGCTCTTGCATGGGCTCCTTGAACTCTCGCATTGTAGACATACTATTAGAGAGGAAGAGCATGTCATCCACATCGACTAAAATCATGAGGATCTCATGTCCATGTTGCAAGCAATCGCCGCTGTACTCATACTCGCTGCGCTCCAACCCCATGCACTGCACCGCCAGATCCAATTTCTGGTTCCAAGCACGTGATGCTTGCTTGAGACTGTACAGCGACTTTTGCAGCTTACAAACCAGGTGCTCTTGGCCATCTATGACGAATCCCTCAGGCTAGTCCATGCAGATCTCCTCCTCCAAGTCACCGTTCTTGAACTCCTCAGTTGCTGCATATAAGAGGAGCGTGCGTACAGAGGCAAACTTTACAAGAGGAGCAAAGGTTTTAGTGTAGTCGATGCCTTCTTGTTGCGAGTAGCGCTTGACGACCAGCCTTGCCTTGTACTTTTTGAGGTTGCCATCTATGCCTCTTCTTCTTGAACACCCACTTGCACTTGATTGCCTTACTATCAGTCCGCACTTGGCCACGGTCTACAGTAAACGGGGCTGACAGGCAAACCGCCGACCGTCCTTGGTATTTCAACCAAGGTAGAGATCATCCACGTAGTGGAGTTTCCACACTGAAAGGTTCATTTAGCTTGTCTCAATCATGGCCGGAGAGTGTTCCAAAGTCTCACCCAACTGGCAATGCTACACACCAAAGTGTGCACTTCCACTTATTCTTTACCCTCTTTCTTGGTGGCCAACAAGGGATTAGTTTTCTCCCAGGTCTCAAGAGTAAGAGATGATATATAATCACATGCAAATGACTGGCCTTGTATAGTCTATGGACAGTGCTCCCAGTGGCTCCTTGGAGGGGCCTCCCTCCACGGCCACCCAAGACAGTGTCATCAACTTTGATGACATGGCACCCTCTGTGACCGCCAAGTGGCGCTTGATCCACATTGGACCTTAGAGGCTTCTAAGAAGCTTCCTTGGCCCATTTTATTCACAAAGAAAATTCTGGTCCTGGCGGGATTCGACCACAGACCTCTCGCTTGGGAGACGGTGCCTTCACCCACTAGACTGTAGGAAGTTGTCGTAAGGAGCATACACCAGGTAGACTACCAAGAGTAGACCAAGGAGACTTACTCCACAAAGATGAGCAGTGCATGCCTTGTCTCTCTCAGCCTCTCTTGCATGTTGCTGGGGGACTTGCGCTACAAGCGCAGTGCATATCTAGTCTAAATCTTCCGCTAATTGGACCACGGGCATACACAGAATATAAAAAACTCTCCCTTGCACCTGCATCCATCTGCGGCTAGATTCCTGCTATGGCCATCAGCCAAGTGATGTCGGCCACCTGTGAAGTAGGCCGCCTGTTCAACCCTCGTCTGCTGCGCTCACCATCTCGATGCCCCTTGCCCCTGTCATGTCGGGGTCACTGTCCAGCGACTTCGTCAGGAAGTCCGCAAGCATCTACTTGGTCGTGATGTACTGGAGATCCACCACTCCCTTGGCGACAAGGTCGCGCGTGTAGTGATAGCGGATGTCGATGTGCGTAGTCCGCCTGGAGAGGGTGTCCTTGAACGCGATGTCCATCGTACTCCGGTTGTCGACGTGGACGACCGTGGCCTCCTTCTGTGGTACGTGCATCTCTGAGAGCAATAAGCATAGCCACTACGTCTCCTTGCACACCTCAAAGAGCGCCACGTACTCAGCTTCTATGGTTGAGATGGAGACACAGTCTTGCTTGCGGCTGGTCCATGACACAGCGCCGCCATTCACAAGGCACACAAAGCCCGAGGTGGACTTCCTTTCATCCACGTTGCCTCCAAAATCTACGTCCGTATAGCACTTAAGGTGCAAAGGGTCTTTTCCTTGAAGGCCGCCGTACTGCACCCCCATGTGCCGTGTCTTGTTGAGATAGCGCAAAACTCGCTTCACAGCCTGCCAGTGGAGTAGCCCAGGATTGGCCACGAGACGACTGACTAGCCCCTCAGCAAAAGAGATGTCCGGCCGCGTGCCAACCATGGCATACATGATGGTACCCACCGTAGACTGGTACGGCACATCCTGCATTTTGCGGCGCTCGGCTTCCGTGCTGGAGGAGTGGACGGAGGTGAGATTGCAGTTCGTGGGGAAAGGAGTGCTGAGGGGTTTGGCATCATCTATGCCATAGCGCAGAAGTACCTCAGAAATGTACTTTGTCTGGTTGAGCTCGATGGTGCCTGCAGCTCGGTTGCGATGTATGGCGATAGCCAAGTAGTACCCAAGCTCGTCCATGTCCTTCATCTGAAGCCGCCCATGCAGCTTTCCCTTGAGGGCCTCGAGGACCTTCATGGAGGTGGAGGTCAGAATGAGGTCATCCACGTACAGCGCAACCAACAACAGTCCTTGGTCATCCACACGTACATACACACTTCGGTCGTTATGGTAGTGCGAGAAGCCAAGGCCGGCCATGACGTAGTCTATCTCCTTGTACCAGATCCTTGGGGCCTGTTTCAGCCCAAAGAGCGCCTTGATGAGGCAACACACCTGCGCGGGTTTTGCTGTTGGGAAAAGAGCCATCCGGCTCAGTTTCAGGTCCACAAGAGCAAGTTCCAGGAAAGTACCAGATGCCTGCTCCGATCGTCAATCAAACCTCACCATTAGAAAGATCAGGTGGCAAAATTTCTATGGTCCAAGTTTGGGGCCGATCCAACGGTCGGATTGGGAGATATGAATTTTCGTTGTTTTCGGGGTCATCGACGGTCGATATCCGGATGACCATGGGCGATGGCTCCATGCCTTAGCCTGAGAAAAGAAAAAGGCAAGAGGTCCAGGGTCAAGACCTGATGGGAGAAACATCCAAAAAGGTCCTTCGTCTTGGGATTGCCTTGTCAGAGTGTGCTGACTAGGATAAAGGTACCTCTCCTTCCTTTTTAGGTGAGATGAGATCCTTATGTACTAGCCATGGACACATGGTGATTCTCCATGGGTTTGTGGGTTATGTGACCAGTAGGAGTGTGCCATGAAACCATTCTCTAGCTCTCTAGGTCGTGTGTAAGTGGTCAGCCTGATTACTAGGCTGATTTCCTCCCTTGTGTAAGATTATGGACTCTAATGTGTGAGCCTTAGCCTCCATGGCTAAGTGGTGTGGCTTGTGAGAGGGCTGACTTGCCCAAGCGCTAGCTCTATATGTACATATATGTACATCATTTTGCGTGATTGAACAACCATTCTTCAGCACAAGTGATGGCCTTCCAATCACACATGCTCGCTGCTCCAAGACTCCCTCTCTCCTCAAGTCCCAACATTTGGTATCAGAGCCAAGTTCTGCCACTTCCAGCCAGCACAGGCCGTCACTTTGAGAGTGACGGGTTGGGGTGAAACCTTTACCATATTTGACACTCAACCATAAGATCTTCGAGTTCGAGAGACAAGCTTTCCAACGAGCCCAAGATCACAAAGATCCAACGGTCGGATCGAGAGTTATGTTTAAAACGAGGTCGGCCAGGGCTACACTCTTCTCTATGAGTAAGACTTTCGCCTTGTGATGACCATAACTCTCTTGTTTCTTCGTCGCATTTAAAAAGTGGCACATGTGAATTGTAGTATTTTTCCTAAGCTTTTTATTGGTGTATATTTGCATTCCATTGATTCGTTCGGGAGAAACGCCGTTTACAAGCTGGCTGGTCTGAGTTGGAGTAGGAGCAGAAGCATACCGTGTTTTCAAGAGGGCATATCTTTTGAAATCCCCTGTTGATGACCCTTTATGGGTCGATTGAAAAGGTTTTGAGCTGAATTTTCCAGTGGTGGGCTTGGTTTTTCATAATTCACAGTCTGCTGGCATCTAGAGTCCATTTTCTATCAGACACTTTGTTGGCAGAAGCAGTAGTAGAAGCAGGGGTAGCACCGCCATCCAAGGGCAGCGCTGAGAATCACCAAGGCTCAAAATTGCAGCAACTGGTGTTGTGACAGCAGCCCAGCCTTTGGAAAGGCTGGAGGGACACGCCAACTTTACGTTTAGGAAGATCCGTATCCGCCTCCTTTTTGAGGAGAGGGGCTTGTGGGAGGTGGTGAGCAGCGACGAGCCGGCTCGGGTTCCATAGGCAAAAGGCATCACCGCAGCCCAAGTGGTGGCAGGGAAGACGCCGCAAAAGGGAGCAGCTGATGCGAGTTCTTCTGTAGCTGTACCAGCGGCGTATGAGTAGTGGAAGGAGAAGGACAAGCAGGCCTACAGGTTGCTTGTCAACACCATCTCCAACCCGCATCTTCAGTACGTCAGTGACAAGGCTACTGCAAAGGAGGGATGGGACACGTGCAAGAAGTATGAGTGCAAGCATCCTACATTCCTCATGCTTTTCGAGGACAAGATGATAGCGCTGAAAATGCAGGATGGTGAAGGGATGGAGGCGTATCTGGACAGGGCAAAGGAGCTGGCGAAGTAGTTCAGAGCTGCCGGCAACCCTGTGGAAGAGACGCGCTTCATCCTCCTCTTGCTTAAGGGACTCCCAACCAGCTACGACACGATGCGAGAGACGCTGGAGTCCCAGCCAACTCTCGACCTCGACTTCATCTACACACACCTGGTACAGGTGGAATTGCGTCGCAATGCAGGAAAGCGTAATGGCGGCGGCAGTAGTGAAGCAGCTTTTGTGGCCACGAGCTCACACAAACAGCAGGAGCAGCAGCAGTCTGGGCAGCAGAAAGGCAGAAAGATAGACAAATGCCACTACTGCCAGAAAGAGGGATACTACAAAAAGGAGTGTTTCAAGTTCAAGAGGGACCAAAAGGAGGAGCAGCAGCAGCAGTCATCACAGCAGCAGTCATCACAGCAGCAGTAGTAAAAACAGCAGCAGCAGCAGCACCAGTCACAACAGCGTCAGCAGCAGCAGAAAAACCAGGCTGGAGTGCGCTACATTGGCAACATGAATGTGGGCAAGGAGGTGCGTGACTGTCTCTTCATGGCGAAGTCTGACATGACGCATGTGGAGAAGGCGGATCTCGCATGGTATGAGGACTCAAGATGTACCAAGAGCATCACACATCACAAGGAGTGGTTTACACAGCTGCTGTCCATCCCTTCTCATCCTATCGCTATGGGTTATGATTGGGTGGTGTATGCTGAGGGGATTGGGATTGTGGAGATGTGGTTGGAGACCCCACGTGGCATTAAACTAAGAGTGTTCCATGGCGTGTTGTATGCACCTGATGCTGCATTCAACCTCCTCTCAGTCTCCTCTCTTACAAATACAGGACTCCGCGTCGTCTTCGATGATGGCTATGGCTACATCCTCAAGAAGGATACAGGAGAGGAGTTGGCCAGGTCGGTGAAGGAGGGCAACATGTACCGCCTGCTTGGGGCGACGGAGATCTCGCGTGAGCAGAGTCTTACAATAGTGGTATAGGGGACAGACGGCGAGATCTGGTATGCGCGCTACGGCCACATCGGCATGCGTGCCTTGCAGTAGCTTCAATCAAAACAGATGGTGCGTGACCTGCCTACCATCTCTAACTTTGAGCAGCAATTGTACATCGACTGTTTGGAGGGGAATCAGCACTGGGAGGCGTTCTCTGGAGCAGGGGAGCGTGCGAAGGAGGTGTTGCAGCTGGTCCATACACACTTGTACGGACCGATGCAAACCCAGAGCTTTGGAGGCTCTAGGGATTTCTTGACCTTCATTGATGATTTCAGCCGTTACACTGATGTGTACTTCTTTCCTTCCAAGGACCAGTGCTTTGACAGGTTCAAGGAGTTCAAGGCCATGGTGGAGAACCAGACTGGCAAGAAGATCAAGGCGTTACGCAGCGATCGTGGTGGAGAGTACCTGAGCAAGGAGTTCCACGACTACCTCGCAGCAGCTGGCATCAAGGCGCAGCGCCCTACGCCGTACTCGCCGCAGCAGAACAAGGTAGCAGAACGCGCCAACCGTACCATTGTGGAGTCGGTGTGCTCCTTGCTGTATGCGGCTCGGCTGATCTACGACTTCTGGGCTGAAGCCGTGAGCACTGCGGTCTACATCAAGAACCGCAGTCCAACTAAGGCACTTGAGAAAATGACGCCGTATGAAGCGTGGTTCGGCAAGAAACTGAGGGTGGGTCATCTCTGAGCATTTGGCAGCCTGGCGCACATGCATGTGCCCAAGGAGAAGCGGCAGAAATGGAACGCAAAGAGTGCGTAGACGCTGATGATTGGCTACGACGTGGCAAGCAAGGCCAATCGCCTCTACGAGAGGGATATAGGCCACGTCATCATCTCCAGGGATGTCGTTTTCAACGAGAGCAACGTCATCGGCACCAACATTATCTCTGAAGAGGTAAAAGAACCAGCAGTTGACGAGACAGTGGGAGCAGAAATCTTTCCTGACCCAGTCTCTCCCGATCCTTCCTCTACTGTGACAGTGGGAGAATCACTCTACTGTCCCATGTCTGATACAGCACATACAGCAGCCTCATTGGCAGAAGCAGAGGAGGGAGATGTAGCACCACCTGTAGTAGCAGTTGTGCTAGTAGCACCGCGCGCGCCGCCTGCTAACGCTACAGCACCAGGTCGCAGGTACCCTCTTAGGGTGCGTTACAAGCCTGGTGAGCGCGGCCATTTCTGGATGCTGCAGAAACCAGAACAGATGAACGTTGCAGTTGCAGCAAATTTAGATGAGCCAAAGTCATACAAGGAGGCCATGGCTGCACCGGAAGCAGCAGATTAGGCGCAAGCTGTGCAGAAGGAGATACTGTCAAAGTTGGACAATAGCATGTGGGAGCTGACTGAACGTCCACCTGGACGTAAGGTGATCAAGTGCAAGTGGGTGTTCAAGAAGAGGCAAGGAGTAGATATTAACCTAGAAAAGTACAAAGCGAGGCTGGTCGCCAAGGGCTACTCGCAACAAGAGGGTATTGCCCACAAGGAAACTTTTGCCCCTGTTGCAAACTTTGCCTCTGCGCGCACGCTCGTCTCGTATGCAGTAGCTGAAGACTTTGAGGTTCACCACATGGATGTGAAGACGCCATTTTTGAATGGTGACTTGGAGGTTGAGATCTACATGGAGCAGCAAGAGGGATTCGTCATGGATGGCCAAGAGCACCTGGTTTGCAAGCTACAAAAGTCGCTCTATGGCCTCAAGCAAGCGTCGCGTGCTTGGAACCAGAAGTTGGATGCTGCATTGCAGTGCATGGGATTTGAGCGCAGCAAGTGTAACTACAGCGTATATCGCTGGCAGCAGGAACATGAGATCCTCATCATCATTGTCTATGTGGATGACATGCTCCTCCTTTCCAACAGCATGTCTGCACTGTAGGAATTCAAGAAAGCCATGCAGGAGTGTTTCCAGATGTTTGATCTCGGGGAGGCGTCATACTTCCTCAGTATCTAGATCATGCGTGATCGGAAGTCACGCTCTCTCTCGCTGCAGTAGAGCCGCTACCTCAAAGATGTTTTGCAGCAGTTTGGTATGGCAGAGGCAAAACCCATCGGCACGCCGCTAGAGATGCGGCAGTACCTCGTAAGCTTCAATGGAGAAGCAAATGCAGCTGAGCAACAGAAGTACCAGAGCGTCACCGGCAGCCTCATGTACATGATGGTGGCAACCAGGCCAGGCCTCGCACAGGCTGTTAGCGCTCTGAGCCGGTACACGGCAAACCCCACACCTGAGCACCAGAAGGGAGTGAAGCGGATCTTCCGCTACCTTGTTGGAACCATCAACATTCGCATCACCTGCAACGGCAATGATAACAGCATCATCGACTACACAGATGCAGATTCGGCTTCAAACGGTGAGGACCGTAAGTCCATCTCTGGACATGTGTTCCTCATGAATGGTGGGGCCATCAGCTCGTGCAGCAAGTGGCAGGTGGTCGTGGCCACCTCAAGCACGGAAGTTGAGTACGTCTCTCTCAGCTTTGGAGCCAAGGAAGCAGTTTGGCTTCAGCGTCTCATGGTAGAGATGAGTGGGAGTGTAGTAATTCCAGTTCCTGTGCGCGTCAACAACTAGAGCGCATTCGCACTCGCCAAGAATCCTGAGCACCATGCACGCACCAAGTACATATACATCGCATATCATTTCATCAGGCACATGGTGCAGGAGGGTACTATCAAGCTGGAGTTTACTCCAACCAACAAGCAGATCGCTGATTTCTGCACCAAGCGAGTGACCCGTGAGAAGCAAGAGTTTTGCATAAAGGCATGTGGACTCATCCCACTCTGACCGTGGCAAAGTGGGAGATTGTTGGAAAAGGAGCCATCTAGCTCAGTTTCAGGTCTACAGGAGAAAGTTCCAGGAAAGTACCAGATGCCTGCTCACATCATCAATCGGACTTCAGCATTGAAAAGATGAGGTGACAAAATGTCTACGGTCAAAGTTTGAGGCCGATCCAACGGTCGGATTGGGAGATATGAATTTTTGAAGTTTTTGTGGTCATGGACCATCGATGTCTGGGTGGCCATGGGTGATAGCTCCATGCCTTAGCCTGAGAAAAGAAACAGGCAAGAGGTCCAAGATCAAGACCTCATGGGAGAAATATCCAAAAAGGTCCTTGGTCTTAGGATTGCCTTGTGAGAGTGTGCTGACTAGGATAAAGGTACCTCTCCTTACTTTTTAGGTGAGGTGAGATCCTTATGTGCTAGCCATGGACACATGGCGATTCTCCATGGGTTTGTGGGTTATGTGACCACTAGGAGTCTGCCATGAGAGTATTCTCTAGCTCTCTAGGTTGTGTGTGAGTGGTCAGCCTGATTGATAGGCTGATTTCCCCCTTTGTATGAGATTATGGACTCTACTGTGTGAGCCTTAGCCTCCATGGCTAAGTGGTGCGGCTTGTGAGAGGGCTGACATGCCCAAGCCCTACCTCTATATGTACACCATCATTTTGAGTGATTCAACAATCATATGAGCCACATAATGGAGTACATATAGAGCTAGAGCTTGCGCAAGTCAGCCCTCTCACAAGCCACACCACTTAGTCATGGGGGCTAAGGCTCCCACACTAGAGTCCATAATCTCATACAAGGGGGGAAATCAGCCTAGCAATCAGGCCCACCACTCACACACGACCTAGAGAGCTAGAGATTGCTCTCATGGCACACTCCTAGTGGTCATATAACCCACAAACCCATGGAGAATCGCCATGTGTCCATGGCTAGCACACAAGGATCTCACCTCACCTAAAAGTAAGAAGAGGTACCTTTATCCTAGTCAGTACCCTCTCACAAGGCAATCCTAAGACCAAGGACCTTTTTGGATATTTCTCCCATCAGGTCTTGATCCTGGACCTCTTGCCTTTTTCTTTTCTCAGGCTAAGGCATGGAGCCATTACCCATGGCCATCCAGACATCCGCGGTCCATGATCCCCGAAACTTTGAAAATTCATATGTCCCAATCCGACTGTTGGATCAGCCTCAAACTTGGACCGTACATATTTTGCCACCTGATCTTTTAAATGAGGAAGTCGGATTGACTATCAGAGCAGGCATCTAGTATTTTCCTGGAGCTTGCTCCTATGGACCTGAAACTGAGCCGGATGGCTCCTTTCCCAACAATCTCCCTCTTTGCCGCGGTCAGAGTGGGCTGAGTCCACATGCCTTCATGCACAACTGTTGTTTCTCACAGGTCACTGGCTTGTTGCAAAAATCAGCAACCTGCTTGCTGGTTGGAATAAACTCCAGCTTGATAGCACCCTCCTGTACCATGTGCCTGATGAAGTGATATGCGATGTCAATATGCTTAGTGCGTGCATGGTGCTCAGGATTCTTGGCGAGTGTGACTGCGCTCTAGTTGTCGACGCACACAGGAACTGGGACTGCTACACTCCCACTCATCTCCGCCATGAGATGCTGGAGCCAAACTGCTTCCTTGGCTCCAAAGCAGAGAGAGACGTACTCAGCTTGTATACTCGAGGTGGCGACGACCACCTGCCGCTTGCTGCACCAGGTGATGGTACCTCCATTCATGAGAAATACATGTCCAGAGATGGACTTGCGGGTCTCAGGATTTACCTAATCTGCATCTGTGTAGCCGATGATGCTGTTATTGTTGCCGTTGTAGGTGATGCCAACGTTGATGGTTCCAGCAAGATAGCGGAAGATCCGCTTCACTGCCTTCTTGTGCTTCGGTTTGGGATTAGCCATGTGCTAGCTCACACCGCTCACATCCTGTGCGAGGTCCGGCCTAGTTGCCACCATCAGGTACATGAGACTGCCAACGGCGCTCTAGTACAATTATCGCTCGTCTACATCTACTTCTCCACTGAAGCTCACGAGGTAGTCCCGTGTCTTCAGCGGCGTGCCGATGGGTTTGGCCTCTGCCATGCCGAACCGCTCCAAGACATCCTTGATGTAGCGGCTCTGTTGCAGCGAGAGAGAGCGTGATTTGCGGTCACGCGTAATCTGGATACCGAAGAAGTATGACGCCTCCCAGAGATCAGACATTTGGAAGCGCTGCTGCATGGTCTTCTTGAACTCCTGTAGTGCAGACATGCTGTTGGAAAGGAGGAGCATGTCATCCACATAGACAATGATGATGAGGATCTCATGCTCATGCTGCCAGCGATACACGCAATAGTCAAACTTGTTGCACTCAGACCCCATGCACTGCAATGCCGCATCCAACTTCTGGTTCCAAGCACGCGACGCTTGCTTGAGCTCGTAGAGTGACTTCTGCAGCTTGCAAACCAGGTGCTCCTGGCCATCCACGACGAACCCCTCCGGCTGCTCCATGTAAATCTCCTCCTCTAAGTCACCATTCAAGCATGCCGTCTTGATATCCATGTGGTGAACCTCGAAGTCCTCAGCTGCTGCATAAGAGAGGAGCGTGCGCACAGAGGTAAACTTTGCAACAGGGGCGAAAGTTTCTGTGTTATCGATGCCCTCGTGCTGCGAGTAGCCCTTGGCGACCAGCCTCACCTTGTACTTTTCCAGGTTACCATCTGCTCCCCGCTTCTTCTTGAAGACCCACTTGCACTTGATCACCTTACGTACAGGTGGACGCTCAGTCAGCTCCCACGTGTCTTTGTCCCGCTGCGACTGTATCTCCTGCTGCACGGCTTGCACCTAATGTACTGCATCTGGTGTAGCCATGGCCTCCTTGTATGATATTGGCTCATCTCAATCTGCTGCAACTGCAACGTTCATCTGTTCTGGTTTCTATAGCATCCACAAATAGGCGCGCTCACGAGGCTTGTAACACATCCTAAGAGGGTACCTATGACTTGGTGCTAGAGCGTTAGCGAGCGGCGCGCGCGGTGCTGTTGGCACAACTGCTATTGCTCGTGGTGCTACATCTTCCTCCTCTACTTCTGCAGACGAGGCTGTTGTATCCGTTGCATCAGACATGGGAGAGTAGAGTGATTCTCCCAGTGTCATAGTAGAGGAAGGATCAAGAGGGACAAGGTCAGGAAGGATTTCTGCTCCCATTCTCTCGTCAGCTGGTTTTGCTGCCTCTTCACAGACAATGTTGTGCCAATGACATTGCTCTCGTTGAAGACAACATCCCTCTCGTAGAGGCGATAGGCCTTGCTTGCCATGTCGTATCAATCATCAGCATCTGCGCACTCTTTGCGTCCCATTTCTACAGCTTCTCCTTGGGCACGTGCATGTGCACCAAGCTGCCAAATGCTCGGAGATGACCCACGCTCTGTTTCTTGCCAAACCACCCCTCGTACGGCCTCATGTGCTCAAGCGCCTCAGTTGGACTATGGTTCTTGATGTAGACCGCAGTGCTCACGGTTTCAGCCCACAAGTCGTAGGTCAGTCGAGCCGCGTGCAACATGGAGCGTGCCGATTCCACAATAGTACGGTTGACGCGTTCTGCTCACCATTTTGTTGCGGTGAGTACGTCACGGTACGTTGCGTCTTGATGCCAGTTGCTGCGAGGTAGTCGTGCAACTCCTTGCTCAGGTACTCTACACCGTGATCATTGCGCAGTGCCTTGATCTTCTTGCCAGTCTGGTTCTCCACCATCGCCTTGAACTCCTTGAACCTGTCAAAGCACTGGTCCTTGGAAGGAAGGAAGTACACAGCAGTGTAACGGGTGAAATAATCAATGAAGGTCAGGAAATACCGAGACCCTCCAAAGCGCTGGGTCTGCACACTCCCCTGCTCCATAGAACGCCTTCCGGTGCTGCTTCCCCTCCAAACCGCCGATGCACAACTGCTGCTCAAAGTTAGAGATAGTAGGGAGGTCGCGTACCATCTGTTTTGCTTGAAGCTCCTGCAAGGCGCGCATGCCGATGTGGTCATAGCGCACATACCATATCTCGCCATCTATTGCCTGCACTACTGCTCCAAGACTCTGGTCACGCGGGATATTGGTTGCCCCAAGCAGGCGGTACATGTCACCCTCCCTACCGACGTGGTCAACTCCTCTCCTACATCCTTGTCGATGATGTAGTTGTAGTCATCATCAAAGACAACGCGCAGTCATGTGTTTGTAAGAAGGGAGACTGAAAAGAGGTTGAATGCAGCATCAGGTACATACAGCACGCCATGGAACACTCCCACTTCAATGCCACGTGGCATCTCCAACCACATCTCCACAATCCCAATCCCCTCAGCATACACCACCCGATCATCACCCATAGCGATAGGACGGGGAGGGATGGACAGCAGCTCTATAAACCACTCCTTGTGATGTGTGAGGGTCTTGGTACATCTTGAGTCCTTGTACCATGCGAGATCCGCCTTCTCCACCTGCAACATGTCAAACTTTGCCATGAAGAGACGGTAGGGCATCTCTTTGGCCACATTCATGTTGCCAAAGTGGCGCACACCAGCCTGGTTTTGCTGCTGCTGCTACAGCTCACGCTGCTGTGACTGCTGCTGCTGCTGCTCCTTTTGGTCCCTCTTGAGCTTGAAACAATCCTTTTTGTAGTGTCCCTCTTTCTAGCAGTAGTGGCATTTGCCTTTCTTTTTGCCTTTTAGCTGCCCAGACTGCTGTCGCTGCTACTGGTTGCGTGAGCTCGTGGCCACAAAAGCTGCTTCATTGCTGCCGCTGCCATTGCGCTTTGCTGCATTGCGATGCAATTCCACCTGCACCAGGTGTGTGCAGATGAAGTAGAGGTCGAGAGTTGGCTTGCACTCTAGCGTCTCTTGCACCGTATCGTAGCTGGTTGGGAGTCCCCTCAGCAAGAGGAGGATGAAGCGTGTCTCTTCCACAGGATTGCCGGCAGCTCTCAGCTGCTTCGCTAGCTCCTTTGCCCTGTACAGATACGCCTCCATCCCTTCACCACCCTGCATTTTCAGCGCCATCATCTTTTCCTTCAAAAGCATGAGGAATGCAGGATCCTTGCTCTCATACTTCTTGCATGTGTCCCACCCCTCCTTTGCAGTAGCCTTGTCATTCACGTAGGGAAGATGCGGATTGGAGATGGTGTTGACAAGCAAGATGTAGGCCTGCCTGTCCTTCTTCTTCCACTCATCATACGCCGTTGGTACGGCTGTAGAAGAACCCGCATCAGCTGCACCCTTTTGCGGCGTATTCCCCGCCACCACCTGCGCTGTGGTGTTGCTTTTTGCCTTTGGAACTTGAGCCGGCTCGTCGCCGCTCACCACCTCCCACAAGCCCCTCTCCTCCAAAAGGAGGCGGGTACGGATCTTCCAAAACGTGAAGTTGGTGCGTCCCTCGAGCCTCTCCAGAGGCTGGGCTACTGTCACAACGCCAGCTGCTGCCATTTTGAGCCTTGGTGATGCTCAGCGCTACCCTTGGATGGCGGTGCTATCCCTGCTTCTGCTTTTGCTTCAGCCAGAAATCTGTCTGACAGAAATGGACTGTAGATGCCAGCAGACTATGACTTTTGAGTGACTGAGTCCACCACTAGAAAATTCAGCTCAGAACCTTTCAGATCGATCCATCAAACAGGGTCATCAACAGGGGATTTTAAAAGATATGCCCTCTTGAAAACAGGGTATGCTTCTGCTCCTACTCCAACTCAGACCCTCAAGCCTGTAGACGGCGTTTCTCCTAAACAAATCAATGGATTGTAAACTTAGTTGCACCAATACAAAGCTTATGAAAAATACTACAGTCTACATTTGCCTCTTTTTAAATTTGACAAAGAAACGAGAGTTATGGTCATCACAAGGCGGCAGTCTTACTCATAGAGAAGAGTGTAGCCATGGCCGACCTCGTTTTGAACATAACTCTCAATCCGACCGTTGGATCTTCACAATCTTTTGCTCGTTGGAAAGGTTTTCTTTTTTACTTGAAGATCATGTGGTTGATCGTCAAATGTGGTAAGGGTTTCACCCGAAACCGTCACTCTCAAAGTGACGGCCTCTGCTGGTTGAAAGTGGCAGAACTTGGCTTTGATACCAAATATTGGATCTGGAAGAGAGAGGGAGCCTTGGAGCAGGGAGCATGTGTGATTGGAAGGGCATCACTTTTGCTGAAGAATGGTTGTTCAATCACTCAAAATGATGGAGTACATATAGAGCTAGAACTTGGGCAAGTCAGGCCTCTCACAAGCCACACCACTTAGCCATGGGGGCTAAGGCTCACACACCAGAGTCCATAATCTCACTCAAGGGGGGAAATCAGCCTAGCAATCAGGCTGATCACTCACACAGAACCTAGAGCGCTAGAGAATGCTCTCATGGCACACTCTTAGTGGTCACATAACCCACAAACCCATGGAGAATCGCCATGTGTCCATGGCTAGTACACAAGGATCTCACCTCACCTAAAAAGTAAGGAGAGGTACCTTTATCCTAGTCAGCACACTCTGACAAGGCGATCCTAAGCCCAAGGACCTTTTGTTTATCTTCCATCAAGTCTTGACCTTGGACCTCTTGCCTTTTTCTTTTCTTAGGCTAAGGCATGGAGCCATCAGCCATGGCGACCCAGACATCTGGGGTCCATGACCCCCGAAACTTCAAAAATTCATATCGCCCAATCCGACTGTTGGATCGGCCTCAATCTTGGACCGTAGACATTTTGCCACCTGATCTTTTCAATGTGGAAGTGGGATCGACGATCGGAGCAGGCATCTGGTAATTTCCTTGAACTTGCTCGTGTGGACCTGAAACTGTGCCGGATGGCTCCTTTCGCAACAAGGCTTATGAGAAGCTTGCACATATACACCAATCAACGGCTCTTGTAAATCACCTCGTCATTCTTCAAAAGCTGATTACAATGAGGATAAGCGGGAGAGAGTCAATTCTGAATTCCTGTTGCAGTTTGAAGGATTGCCGCAACAAGTCACCCAAATAAAATGGGAAATCAAAACCAACATGCAAGCCATGATCCTCCTCATGGAGCTATTGACCTGATATGCTCTTTGTTCATAGCTGATTTTTGGACAGGCACAGGACAAACTAGGCATGTACTGCTAGCTTGGAACAAGTGCCTTAAGTCTGGTCCAGATAGACAAAGCATGCATTGCTCCTTTGGATCAAGTTCCCTTGGTCTAATGTGGATAGTATAGCCATTAAAAACTACCTAGGACAAACTCCTCGTGGCTTAGACTATCTGGAACTAGTCTGTAGAGCGAGAGGTCAATGGGTCAAAACCCAACCCGATGACTAGTTTTCTTTGTGACCAAAAGGGGAACAAGAAGGTTCTAAGAGACATCTTAGAATATTCTACGGCCCTTCCTCGTGGCTGGTACCTCTTGGCAGTGATAGGGTGTGCCATGTAGGCAGGGGGGATGATGCAATCCAGATGATTCCCAAAGTGGCTCATCCAAGGAGCCACTGCGCGCCTAGGCTAGAGGCTGGCTCTAGGACTATAAGAATATATCAGTTTCCTGTCATTGAGTACAGTTCTTACCTTTGAGACTCTTCATAGAGTTGTCTACCAGAGGCAGACACTAAAGAGGCATTGGTAGGTCTAAGTCCTTGGAGTTTGCTCCTCGTGTGAAAGTGACCATGTGCTAAGGACACAGTGCAAGGAAGTGATTAATATGAACTGCTCAGTGTGGAACCTTCGCTCTGGCCTTGATATCATCTCTTGGTTACAATACCAAGCGCGGTTGGCGGGAACCATTATGTTGGAACCCGTTTTCTAGACCGTCGCCTCAGGCAGGTTGATAAAGGGATATGGGCCCACACTAACTAGTTGTAAGGCTTGTTTCTACGCACTCTCTTGCCCTCTCTAGCTTGCAGCACGCATTAGCTCCATTACCTCCATCTGTTCTATCTACTCCATCAGCCCCAACGACAGGTACTAGCACTTTTGGAGGTACGACTCTTGGGCCTAACCAGGAGAAGTTCTGCCCTTGGACGCACAATCATAGGTTTGCTGGTGTGCGTTCTTCTCTATTTGTAGGTATCAAAGGATAAAGAATAAGCAACGGATCTGTACCTTCTAAAGCGGTAACTGACAAGAGCCTACATCAGCCTACATTGTCTTCAAGAAAGAAGAGAAGCAGAGAAGCAGAGACGTAGTATGACGACATCCGCGATGTTCATTCTCAAGCAGGTCACTAGTGGATGTCATAGTTCACAGGGTTTGGTTTTCCTTTGCGCAGATGGCAATTTGAGGTTTTCACGAGGGTGCGTTATTACTTGAAGATGTCCCTTGGAGAAGAGATTGAACCTCCAAAAACAGATCCTAAGTATGAACATGGAGTGTCAAAAATGGCATGGCGCTTGCGATTCTTGTGATATTAGTGCATGAGTGACAGCATGTCTACCTCCAAGGTATCACACATGCATCAAAGGCTTATGAGAACCTTGCACGTATACACCAATCAACGGCTCTCGCAAGTTACCCAAATGAACTAGGAAATCGCCACCAACATGCAGGCCATGATCCTCCTCATGGCGCTACCTGAAAGCTGGGATCCTGTGATCATGGTCTTTGGCGGTTGGAAAGAGGAGGATTCAACGTATGAGACAGTGTCAAAATACATGCGCAATGAGACCATGCGTCGTAGTGGTAGTGAGGGTAATATTTCAGCCTATGCTGTATAGTACAGTGGTCTTGGCAATAATCCTCTTCTGATCAGAGCAACAGCGAAAGCGATAGCAATGGAGGAAAAGGTAATAGTGGCAGTGGAAAGAGTTCAAAGCGTCCTGGAAAGTGTTATAACTATGGCAAGCCTTGGCATTGGACACGGGACTACACGGCTCCGAAGAAGGAATACGGAGATCATGGTGGTAGATATGAGAGCAAAGGAAATGGTAAGAAGGTTGACAAACATGATGGCTAAGAGCGTGCCGACAACCAAGGGAGTGGCACTGCTTAGGCGTTCAGCCTACGGGCTTGACTCTGGCAAGAACCGCCACTCTTCAAGGGAAAATGATGGATTCATTTCCATTGGGGACACTGAACGACGCTTTTGGTTTGGCAACGGCAGCCTTATCCATGCGCAAGGCGAGGGAGATAAGTTGATCAGCATCAACGTGAACGATGCTGAAAAGACTTGAAGCTGGAGAACGTCGTCTACATGCCGTCTTTTATGGGGAATCTCTTGTTAGTGTCCAAAATCACGGACGACGACATGACAGTCGTCTTCACACACAAAGAGGCCGTGATTGTCAAGGACAAGGACATCAACATCTCCTATCCCAAGGAGATTCTTGTCGCACAGGTCCCAAGAGTTGATGGGTTCTACGTACTCCGGACCAAACACCTTGAGAGCACAAATGAAGGATCTGTGGCACTTGAAGAGCCCAAGTCTCCAAAGCCTGATATTGAGAACTTTGCTACGAAGAGAATGAGACCAACGGCGCTTCGTTTCGTTAAGTATGGAACATGGGAGGTCCAAAACCCTAATGCGAAGCAAGTCAAAATCGTACCAGTCCCCGAGTAACAACATAACCCCCTATTACGGGTGAGACTCGATATTCGAGTCTCACCCATCGGCGGCGAGCTTCGCTCGCCGCCGCTCGACGAGGTGCGAGGGCGAAATCGCCCTGTGCGCCCAGAAAAGGTGCGTTCGCACCCTCGAAGTCACGAAGTATGTCAGAGCTTAGGAAACCTAAACTAGAGCAACAAACATGCAAGTTAGAATCTAATCTAGGTCGCGAATCACGGCGAGCACAGTATATCACATAAATCACAAGGACACAAATAGGTTTGCTAGCGGGGACAGGCAAGGGTTGACGGCCAGTGGACCGCGTGAGACAAGGGAGCAACGCCGCCACGTGACAGTCTTGGCGAGCTCGAGTCTCCGCTATCAGCGTATATCACCACCGACCGCCGATTCCTCATGCACTGCACACCCGAGGGCACATACGCACGAATATATATACAGAGGGTTATCACGCCCCCTTGTCCGAGGGTGTTGCAGGCATGCAATCGAGCAGATGGAGTTGAGACATAAGGGAGGATGATGGAAGTGCCTTTGTGAGAAAGTCAGCGAGTTGCTCACTTCCAAGCACTGCGCACACTTGGACAATAGCTGCTTCCACTACTTCTCGGACAAAGTGATGTTCAACGCCTATGTGCTTAGTGCGTGGGTGCAATACACCGTCATTTGCCGTGATGCGATGTGCAGCAGAGCTATCACTGTACAGTGGTACGGCCCCCACAACCATTCCCAGCTCCCCCAACAGACGTTGCAGCCAGGTTGCTTCACTTGCGGCTTCTCCCAATGCCATGTACTCTGCTTCAGCGACACTACGTGCAACACATGACTGCTTTGCACTGCGCCATGACACAGTGGTGCCCCACAAACGGAAAACATACCCCCCCCGACTGCTTGCATTTCGGTCTCGTGCATAGTCACTGTCACAGTACCCATCGAGCAAGGGACCAGTGCCAGGGGAAAAGACGAGGCCCATGGATGCAGTGTCAAACACATAACGCAGAAGTTTCAGCAAAGCCTTTTGATGTGCACTGCGGGGTTGCTGGCTGAACTGGGCGAGTGTGTTCACTGCACATGCAATATCCGGTCGNCCCCCCCGACTGCTTGCATTTCGGTCTCGTGCATAGTCACTGTCACAGTACCCATCGAGCAAGGGACCAGTGCCAGGGGAAAAGACGAGGCCCATGGATGCAGTGTCAAACACATAACGCAGAAGTTTCAGCAAAGCCTTTTGATGTGCACTGCGGGGTTGCTGGCTGAACTAGGCGAGTGTGTTCACTGCGCATGCAATATCCGGTCGAGTGGTGGAGGAAAGATAGGTGAGGCTGCCAGTGATCTGCCTGTACAGTGTAGGATCTGTGTCCGGGCCGTAGTCTGTGGTGCAAGGGTCAAGGAGGTGCCCATGGACGTCTGGACTCATCGGTGAATGCTGTGTGGGGAGATGTTGAACAAGGTGAGAGAATCGGTCTGTTAGGTGTGCTATGAACCGTCCCTGGTGTAGTGTTAAGGTGCGTGCAGCTCTGTTGCGCGTGATAGTCATGCCCAGGAAATTGTGTGCCTCTCCCAGGTCGGTCATGCAGTAGTGTGCAGTAAGCAGGGCTTTTGTGTCTTGAACAAGAGTGAGAGAGGACGAAAGAATCAGTAGGTCATCTACATAGACAAGAAGGACAACTGGAGTGCCGCGAACACTGCAAATGAACAGGGAGGGATCAGTCAAACTTTGTAGAAATCCTCCAAGTTCTAGTGTTCGGCTGATTTCTTTGTTCCAGCACCGTGGTGCCTGTTTTAGTCCGTACAATGCTTTGAGCAGTAGCCAAGGTCTGTCTGTTCCGTCCGTGAACCCTGGTGGTTGTTCCACATAAATCTCCTCTTCTAGTGGTCCGTTCAGAAAAGCATTCTTGACATCCATTTGATGTATTTCCCAGTCCTCGTGTGCTGCGACCCCCAGCAGCGCACGACCTGACGTGTACTTGCCCACAGGGGCGTAGGTGTTTGTGAAGTCCTGTCCTGGTATTGGTGGAAACCCTTGGCTACCAGTCGAGCCTTGTATTTCTCAAACAGGCCCTGGACATTCCGTTTGACTTTGAACACCCACTTTAGGTCAATGGCTTTGCGTCCGGGGGGAAGAGGCACCAGTTGATAAACTTCATGCTCAAGGAGAGCGTTCAGCTCATCAATCATAGCCTTTTCCCACTCTGTTGCATCAGGGCGCCCCCTTGCCTATTCGACAGTGAGAGGCTCTGGGTGGACAGTCACAGGCTGTGTGGGACCAGCTGTATGGTAAAACTGTCTGTAATTCACCCTGGCTACGTTCCGCTGTGAGCGACGGACTGGATCAGACTGGACATGTCTGTTTTGTACTGGGGTCAGACCAGGTGGCGACCCTGCGGAGTCTACACTAGTGCTTGCAAGGTCAGCCGGTGTAAGCAAGTCAGTGGGGACCTGTGTGTCTTGTGCCGTGACCTTGTGTTCTCTCGACGGTGGTGTAATCTTAGGTTGTGTGATGGGGACAAAGATGGGGACACTCACGTACTCAGGATATCGTTCAGGAACAGTGAGCACAGGTGCATGTTTGAGTCCCCTGAACGCCTTGTATGGCATGTGTTCTAGGAAGGACACATCACGACTCTCGACAAACGTGTGCTGCACAGGATCCCAAAACCTCCATGCCTTCGAGGCATGAGAGACTCCGACGAAGACACACCATCTGCCTCGTGGACTCAGTTGATGGCTGCGTTGTGGGTCAGCGAACCACACACACGCCATAGTGCCCCACACTCGTGCAGGGCGTAAATCCGCCTTCTGTTTGAACCACCTCTCCCATGGAGTGACGGTCCTGGGCAGAGGCCCTTGGGGTATTCTGTTCCACACCCAAGTAATGTACTTGACAACTTCCTCCCAGAATCCAAAGGTTAGGCCAGACTCTGCCAGCAGGGTACGCAGAGCGTCTCCTAACGTTCTGTGCCATCTTTCGGCCACCCCGTTTTGTTGAGGTGTATACGGTGCGGTAGTTTGGTGCACAATGCCTTTAGCTTTCAGGTCTGTTTCTAGTGGACCTAGAAATTCTCCACCCCTATCCGTACGGAGGATGCGTAGAGAGTACCCAGTCTGTCGCTCAGCAAGAGGAATCCACTCCATGATTGCCCGTTGTGCATCTACTTTAGTTTTGAGCAGGAACGCCCAGCGGAAGCGGCTGTAGTCATCTGTCAGTGTGAGAACGTACAGTGACGCGTACTGGACTGAGGGGATCGGCATGGGTCCGCTTAAGTCAGCATGCACTAGTTCAAGAGGTACCTCGCTGACATGTTGTGACAAAGGAAAACTCTGTCGGTGTGCCTTGCCTTCTTGACAGTTCAGACAGGCACATGCCTTGAGGCCGTGAGGGCAGTCGTCTAGGCTCAGTCCATGTGCAGGTTGGTGTTTCAGTAGTTCGGTAACCAGTTCTGTATTGATGTGGGCCAGTCTTTTGTGGATGAGCTCAGTGTGTTTTGGGTCCGTTTTGGTCATGATGTGGGTCTGTGGACGGTTGGAGGACAATGCAGGGAACAGGGTCAGGCGGTACAACATGTCAGTATGTAAGGGTCCATCAGCCAACAACGCACCGTGTGCATCAAAAAGCATGCATTTTTCTGCTTGTGTTAGCGTTGACATGCCCAATTGGCGATCCAACTGCCCCCCTGACAACAGGTTCACCTTCAGCCGAGGAACATACAAAACCCCAGTCAGCCACATTACCCCTCCCGGTGCTTGTAGTACAACAGTCCCAATGCCCTCAACCCTCAACACCTCTCCTGAGCCCGTCCGCACCCCTTCCACATCGTGAGTGGCATACAGAGACACAAACAACTGACGATGAGGTGACATGTGATGCGACGCTGCGGTATCAAACAACCACTCATGCATGGGCAAGACATGTGATGTAGTGATGTGCGTGTGCCCAAGGCGCGGACCTGGCTGAGGAGCAGCAGTAGTCTCTGGAGGCAAGGTGATGGGCACAGCTTCCTGCATGTCGGAAGTGCGCGGGGTCGCCATGTCGTCGTACACGCGCTGGGCCCACCCTGGGACAGACACCGGAGCCGTAGCGAACGATGGCACTGGCAGCCCATAAGGCCCAGGCTGTGGCGTCATCTGCTGCAGATACTGTGGGTGAAGCTGATGATGAGGCGTCAGTCCATAGGTGGCTGCTGCTACAGGTTGGTAAGGGTGCACCCCAGGTGGTCCATATCCACCGTAGTGCTGCACTGGAGAGAACTGCTGCAGTGGCTGATGCTGTTGCTGTGCCTGCCTCTGCTGCTGCTGTGTCTGCCTCTGCTGCTGCTGTGCCTGCTGCTGCTGTTGTTTCTCCATCATCTGCCTTTGGAGGGAAGGGCACCGGCGCCAAAAGTGCCCAGTCTGATTGCAGTAGCTGCACCTCTGGTTACCATGGCCGCGACCACGGCCGCGACCACCGCCACCAGACCAGCCACGACCCCCACTGGAGG